>RJWM01001200.1:0-39175 GCA_004363535.1 Dasyprocta punctata
AAATATTTCAAGCCCTGAAGGAAAATAACTTCCAACCCAGATTAATGTACCCTGCAAAATTATCTTTTAAAATCAACAGAGAAACAAGATACTTCCACGACAAAGAACAACTAAAGGAATTTATGACAACCGAGCCAACCCTACAGAGAATACTGAAGGACATTCTAGAGAGAGATAAAGAAGTCCACTGCTCCAGAAAGAGTGACAGAGAGATACCACGGAGCAGGGCAGACAAATGAATAATCCATTAATGGGATTTAAATCCAGTATTGTTTTCAATGAACTGTTTAGTTTAATCCTATTCTACCTCAACCGGCCTATCTTCATCATAAATGATGACAAAGACAGCTATTGTAAAGATAACAAAATTTATAAGCGTAGCCTTCAGTGATATATGATCACCCTGCAACAAAACCAGGCATTACTTTCACTGCTCTGTTCTGAGGGATTTTAACCTATCTTAGTATGATTGTGTTACAACAGATGATATAGGCAACTACCTTGAAGCTAACATGAGGCATTAGAGAAATCAACATTGCATTACTATGTATTGCCTCCATTATCTTATTTGTTATTGGCTTTATTCAGTACTATTTCATTCAACTATAATTGGCCAATTGGTAAGCGCATTTAGTTTGAAGACAATAAGAGGTATTACAAGGGGAACCGAGGAAGGAAGGTATGGAAAGAAGACATAGTTTTATATAAGGGTATTCATAAGATAGTTTAAAAGTCTATACTACTAAATGCATTAACTGGCGAGAGAGAACAGTTGATATTCATAAGACCAGATCAATCCTACATGTCTTTACCTGTCAATCTGAACAACCCCCTTAATGGCAACAATATACAATGTTGCAACCACTGTAAAATTCCAACCATCTAAATTACTAAACCTATAATTTTACAATATTGGATATGTTGTTGTTGTTTGTTGATCTCTTTAGTTTTTTGTTTCTCTTATGTATGACCATTCTTTTATGCTTTATTGGTTTCACTCTGAACTATTTCTCTTGGTTATATAAGATCTGATGTTATGGGTAGTTATTTCAATAATAACAAGAGGTATTCTAAGGGGAAAGGAAGGAAGGAAGAGAAAAGGAAAAAGACACAAATTTATAAATATGCATAAATAAGACAGTTAAAAAAAGTATTGCTAAATACAATAGCTATTGAAAAAGAAAAGTTAATATACCTGAATTGATAAATCTTACATGTCTGTATCTGTCAATATGATCAACCCCTATGAAGGTAACGATATGCAATATTGTAACTACTGTCAAACTTCAACCACCTCAGTGTGTAAACCTACAATGTTATCATATCAGATCTGTTGTTGTTGTTGGTTGTCTGTCTTTTTTGATTTTTGTTTCTATCTTCTGTATCAATTTTCTCTTAAATAAAAAAAAATAAAAATAAAAAAAATTCCATAAGGTATTTTTGCAACTATTCTATAAATCTAACAAGAAATTAAAATAAAAAATAGAAAGACAATTCATACGATTAAAAATGAAAAACTTAATCTAAACTTTCTGATAGCTGCATACAATTCTATGGTATTGTCTCCTTTAATTTACTCACTCTTGATGAACCTAGATTGTTCTCAAGTGTGTTTCTATCAAGTATAAAAAGCCTGCAGCAAATGCATATTTATAAATTCTTACAGAGTTTATTATGGTGGGTATCAAGAAGTGAGTCAAGTGGCAATTAGTGAATCAACATTAAATTTTGCCAGGCATCTTTGCAAAAATGTTCTATGTCTCAATAGAATAGGTTATTGTTCTTTTAATTGTTGCAAACTTGATTGGTGGCAAATTGTATCACATTGTCATTTTAATTTTAATTTTTTTCCTCCAGTAAGCTACAGCATAATTTCATTAGTTTATTGGATATATAATACCTATCTGCTATATACATCATATACATATATATTCATTTCTATATATAAATATATATTCCTTTGTTCCTTTGTGTATTTTTAGTTTGCATACTTGGCTATTTTTTTCCTTTCCACTATTGGCCTTTTAAAAGCATTTTGTAGAATTTTATTCTGTATAGAAGTTAATTCTTTGTGCAATTTTGACAATCTACCATCTGTCTTAGAATGTTATTTGTATGTTTAGTTTTTGAGGAGTGATTTTACAAGCTTACATCCCCACTGGCAGTATAGGAGGGTTCCATCTTCCTCTCCAGCATTCACTGTTTATTGGATCCTTCATGACAGCCATTCTGACTGGAGTGAGGTGGAACCTCAGTGTAACATTTTTTGGCTTTTTGGTTTGCTACAGTATGTGTCTGCAATACATAACAGTCATATTTAACTTTGGAGTTTGATACATTTACATACTGTATCTTGATCATTTTTATTCTCCCTCCCTCCCTCCCTCCCTCCTCTCCCTCCTACCCTAGATTCTCTTACCATCTTCACAGAGTCTACCTCTGTGTTTCTTAACATGGCTCTTTTACTTTGCTTTTTATTTATATTTTGGCTCTTTCATATCAAAGGAACCATGTGATATTTAATCTTCTGTGACTGACTTATTTTACTTAAGACTGTGCTCTTAATATTCATCTGCTTTCCTAAAGAGGACTCCAATGCATCCTTTTTATGGCTGAATAATACTCCCTTGTGTATACATACCACATTTTCTTTATCCACTTATCTACTGATGGGCATATAAACTGCTTCTATGATTTAGGTATTGTGAGTTGTGCTGCTATAAACATGGGTGTGCATGTATCACAGTAGTATGATGTTTTTAGCTCTTTTAGGAAGATATCCAAAAGAGTTATAGCTGGGTCAAAGGGAATTTCTGTTTTTATATTTTTTGAGAAATCTTCATACTGATTTCCTAAGTGGTTGTGCTATTGCAGAAAAATCATATCAAACCGAGTGAAAGACTCTTTCACCAAGGAGTCTGGAAGGCAAATTTATTTTAATGTTGGTGGTCTGAGGGACTGAATCAGAGTTTGGACTGGCCACGAATCAGTTTAGATTCAGTTTAAATACAATTTGCAAGCATGAAGTACAAGGCTGATGAAAGGTTATTACATGATTGGTTACATGAATTAAGTCGTATGCTGTCAAGCAAACTAGTTCTAAGTATACTTGCTTAAAGAAATTGTTTACCATAAGGTAGGAGCACTCTGGGAAGGAGGGGAAGGGGTTTGAGTGGAGCAAGTAGAGTTAAATGTGTTATTGACTGGGCCAGTCTGTCCCAGACATGAAGTCCTTGAAGTAAGTTGGAAAACTGCATCTAAGTTTCTAAGCAGGAAACGCAAGCATTACAGCAGGATGCAGTCAGGCTGACCTAGCACACTATCTGGGAGAAGCAGCTGGACGCAGACTGTGCAGGCTGACTGAACTTAGCAGGCTGACTATATGACAGACAGCAGGAGCATAGTCACAGGCCACTAACTGATTTTTAAGTTTTGCTATAAAATGTCTTTAAGTTTGGTATTCTATTACTTTGCCCTTACAGTGCTAGTTTACATTCTCACCAACAACATAATTTTCCTTTTCCCTACAGCCTTGCCCAGCCTTTGCTGTGTTTTGAGTCCTTGGTCATTCTTACTTGAGTGACATGGAATCTCCTTATTGTTTTTATTTGCATTTCTTTAATGACCAAAGATGCTGAATATCTGTACTTCTTCTGAGAAGTTTAAGGGTTAAAATGAAGTGTAGAAAGATCCTCCTTGTTCATAACATAGTACCTTGAGCTTGTTCTAGTGATCTGATGTTGGGGTGCCTAGCGGAGCACCCCGACATGAGCAGATGCTCCAATGAGCCTGGGCCACACTCGAAGACAATCCCTTTCTTACCTATCTAGAAGATGCATGGGCGTGTGTTCCCCCAGCCCTGGGCCCATTCTCGGGGCCACACACTCCCTGCCTCCAGTCACACACACAGTTGGGTCACTACCACTTTTGTCTCTACTGCTATTTAAGGGCCTCACTGGTAGGGAACTCCGGAGTCTCACCCAAGGAGAGAGTACTCTGCCTGGACCCTTTCCAGTCGGAGCCCAGAATGCCGTGCACTGGAACTGGAATTTCGGGTGCTGAGCTCTTCCCGTGTCTGGCGATGTAACCTTCTTTCTCTTTCTTCTGTGTAATTGCTGATGCAACGATTAACCATTTATTGAACTTTGTTTTGTTGCTTTTACCATGGTGTTAGAGGCCTTTATTGTTTGTAAATCCAAGCTTCTAAATTAAGAAGCTGCAGCAGACTGTACTCTCTTTAAGGCCCCAGAAGTGCTTATCCATTTCATTTGCCCCCCTCCCCCTTTTTTTGGATGGAGTCTTTTATTTTTGGCAGTCTAGTTTTTTTCCTTCTTTATATATTTCAGGTTTTAGTTCTCTGTCTGAGGATGGGGTGGGCTGGTAAGGTTTTTCCTGCCTGCATGCTATCTCTTCACTGTTCTTTGTTTCTTGTGCTGTGCAGTCTTTTTCATTTGATATAATCTTGTTTCTTGATTCTCGGTATTATTTCTTGTGCAGTTGATACTCTGCTCAGGAAGTCTTTGCCTATGCCTATGTCCTCAAGAGTTTTACCAATTTTTTCTACATGTAGACTCGCTGTTTTTATTTTTATATGCACGACTTTGATCCATTTTGATTTGATATTAGGACTTATTGGCCATTTGTATTTCTTTGAGAAGTGTCTGTTCACTTTACTTGCCAACTCTAATTGGGTTATTTGTTCTTTGGGGTGAATTTTTTATTTCTTCTGAATGCATGTGCAAATACATTCATTTCTGCATTTGCCCCTGTTTTCTCTTTGTTTGGCCCAAGTTCACTCTGCAGAGCTTGTTTTTCACATATTCATTCACCCTGCAATTTTAGAATAAACTTTTTGACACTGTTATTGGTTTGTCTCATGGGTTCTTTGTTCATGGCAAGAAGAACCTAGAATATTTTTGATGGGTGAGCCATTTCTAAAGGAACCACCCTATAACAGAGATACTATTGATTTGTGTGTATTGATTTTATATCCTGCCATATTGCAGAATTTGTTTATTAGATCTAAAATCTTGTGGAATGTTTGGGTCTTGTATATAAAGTGTGCAAATGAGGATGATAACAATTCTTCCTTTCTTATTCATAATCCCTCAACTTTTTTCTCTTGCCTTTAGTGCTCTGTCTACAACTTTAAATACTGTATTTAAATACTGTGTGGGAAACCCTTTTCTTGTTTCTGACGTTAAAGGATTTTTCTGTGTTTCCTTGTTCAGTATGTTGTTGGTTGAGGGTTTGTCATATATGGCTTTTATCAGTTTGAGGTAAGATCATTTTATACTTAAATTTTTTTTAAAGATGATAAAAACAAGGAAAATAAAACAGAATAAAACCAATCAAAATAAACCAGTATAAGTGATGCAGGACTTCAAAACCTTACAAAATCAACAATAGTTACCATAATGCATTTTGTTGTCTTCAAAATAGCTGCAGATACCTTTGGACATAGTAAAAATCAAACAGAGCAGAATAGAATAGAAACAATAAAACCAAAACAGTGAATGCGATAAAGGACTTCAAAACAAGCCACTAGTAAATCCAAAATGGCTACCATAATATGTCTTGCTATCTTTCAAATAGCTGCTCATGCCATCAGATTTAAGATAATCAAACAAGACAAAAGAGAATAGAACTCAACCCAACGAAATAATGAAAATGATGTGGTTTCCCAGTGGGGATTACTTCTTGGTGAGACCTTATTCTCTCCCTCCAGAATCTGCAAATGGAACTGACTCACAGAGAGAGGCTTGGGTGTGGCTGTCCCCACTCCAGCAGCGGCCCACACGTGGTGCTGGTTTCCAGGTGGGGATCACCTTCCAGTGAGGGTGAGGCCTGGTTCTCTCCCTCCACAGTCTGCAAATCCTTTTATACTTAATTTAATTAGACTTTTTATCATGAAAAGATGGCAGATTTTGTCAAAATAATTTCTGATCTATTGAGATCACATGATTCTATCTTTGATTCTGTTTATGTGGTGTGGTGTATATTTATTGATTTATGTATGTTGAGTCATCTTTATATCCTTGGGATGGAGCCAACTTGGTCATGGTATATGATCTTTTTAATGTGCTGTTGAATACTGTTTGCAGGGATCTTTATTGAAGAGCTTTGCATCTATGTTCATAGATATGTCCTGTAAGGTTTTTTGAGGGGAGAGGAGGGTCCTTATCTAGTTGTGATATCAGATTTTATGGAATAAATTTAGATTCATTCCTTACACTTCTATTATATGGGAAAGTTTGAATATCACTAAAGATCTGGTAAAATTCAGTAGTAAATTCATTGAATCCCGAGCTTTTCTTAGTTGGAAGAATTTTAATTACTTCATTAATTTCATTCCTTGTTATTGATCTGTTTGGAATTTTCTAGCTTCTTGGTTGAATTACATGGGTCTTATGTATTTAGGAATTTAACCATTCCTTTTGTATTTTCCAATTTATTGGAATATAATCTTTCAAAAGTACTTTCTGATAATCTAAATTTCAGGGATGACGTCTTTAGTTTTGCCATTTTCATTTCCAATTTTGTTAATTTGGGATTTTCCTCTTTTGTTGTTTGGCTGGGGGTTTGTCAATCTTGTTTATCTTTTCAAAGAATCAAGTTTTCAATTCACTAAAAGTTTGTATTGATTTTTAGTCTCAATTTCATTAATTTCACTCTGATCTTTATTATTTCTTTCCTTCTTGTTCTTTTTTTCCTAGGACCTTTGTATGCATCATTGAATTGTTTGGGATCACTTTGTTTTTCCAATGAACTTACTCATGGCTATAAACTTCTCTCTTTGAACTGCTTTTATTATGACCCTCAGATGTCATATTCCCACATTTTTTAGTCCTAGGAATTTTTAAATTTCTTCCCTGGTTTCTTCAGTGATCCATTTATTGTTTAAGAGTGTATTTTCCAGTCCTTTTGTGTTTATACTGTTTCAGATTGGTTTCTTTTGCTGTTTTTCTTTTTCTAATTTCATTCCATTGTGATCTGTTAAGATATATGAGATTGCTTCAGTTCTTTTATATTTATTGACACTTGCTTTCTCATCCAAATGTATTTGAGAGAAAGTTCTGTGGGCTGTGAGTGTGTATTGTGGTGCTGGTGGTGAAACTCTGCAGATATCAGTTAAGTCCATTTAATTCATAGTTCAGTTTACCTCTAACGCTTCTTTGTTGATATTTTGTCTGATTATCTATCTGTGTGAGTAGGAAATTGAATTCTTACCTATTTGTCTCTATCCTTTTATGTTAAGTAGTGTTTTATGCAATTGAATGTACTGACATTTGGTGCATATATGCTTACAGTTGTTGTCTTTTTCTGGTGAACTGTTCCCTTTACTAACATGTGTGGCCATCTGTTTTCGGTCATTTTACTTTTAGTCTGTGTGTGTCTTTGGAGAGGAGATATGTTTGTTGCATGTAACATACAAATTGGTTTTGCTTTTGATTCAGTCAGCCAGTCTTTGTCTTTTGAAGAGTTGAGACTATTTATATTAAAGGTTATTATTGCAAGATCTGTACCAATTCCTGTCTAGTACTCTCCCAGTGAGATTTATTCTTACCCTAAGCCTCGCGGTTGCAGTTGTCCTCATCATCTCCATTTAAGATTCCCTTAAGAATTTTCTGCAATGCTGGTTTAGTGGTTGTTAATTTCTTTAGTTTGTTCCTATTATTTTATCTCCTCCAATTTTGAAGGGTAGTCCTGCAGCACATAGTAATCTAGGTTGGCAATCATTTTCATTTTGGGCTTGAAAAGCTTTTTTCCAAGCTCTGGTCTTCAAGGTTTCTGTTGATAAACCTATTGCTAGTCCGATGAATTTGCCCTTAGAAGTGATTTGGGGTTTTTCTTTAACAGCTTTTAACAGTCTTTCTTTGGCATTTTGGGTGTGATATGTCATGGGGAGATTTTTTTCCTGGCCATTTATACTTGGATTCCTTCACCTGAATATTCATCTCATTCACTAGATTTGGAAATTTTTCTACAATAATTTCAGCACTTATGCCATTGGGTTGTACTTTCCTTAAATCCAAGTAATTTAAATGTTTGTCCTTTGAGAGTCATCTAGTTGTGCCTGAATAATCTTTTTATTTTTCTCTTGTTCTTTGTTCAGGATTACTGACTGAATGTTCTTATATCCTTTTTTTCTGAATTATCTTGTCTACTAATAGGACTTTCAATTTAGATTTATATTTGACTTAATGAGGTTTTATTTCCAGGACTTTTGCTTGGTTTGTTTTTAGAGCATCTCTCTTTACTCAAGTGGACTTTTATATCCTGCTTTCTCTCTCTTAATTTATTCAATTGTTTCTTTGTATCTTCTTTGAAATCATTGATCATTTTAGTTATTGATTCATTCATCTGCTTCTTTGCTGTTCTTTTGACCTCATTAATCACTTTAATTATCTATTTTTAATAATATATCATCTGGAATTTCATCCACTTCACTATCTGTAGGATCAGCTTTTGGGAAACTGTATGTTTTTAAGGCATCTTATTGCTTTGCTTTCTCATTTTTTGTGTTCTGTTTTGAGATTTGCAGATTAGTTGGGAAGAATGTGTTTTCCGCTGTCAAATCATGTTTTTTTTTTTTTAAAAAAATTTATATTTATCAGTACTTGTTTGCAGTATAAATGATTACATTCATTATGGAAGTTTGCTACATAACACATCTTAATTCTTTTTATGTTCTGCCTCTCCACCTTATTTTTTTAAACCCTTCAAAGTTTTTTTTATTAGTCATGTTTACAGTGGATAATGATCACATTTGTCATGATGGATTTATACATGTACATAACACATTTTAATTCTTTTTCATTTCCTTCCTCTTCCCTCCAACACTTACTCCGTAGTTACAAAAACTCTATTTCCATTTTTCTTTTCAATTTTTTCCCTTTAAATACCTTTTGCCTCCCTCCTCTCCCCTTCCCTATCTCTTGTTCCCCTTTTCTTTTGAACAAGTTCTTCCTATTTCCTAATGTCTGCCCAAGTGGTGGTCTTTGTAGTAAGTATCTCTCTTTATGTAATGGGTCCTGGGTTGTGAGTGTGTCTCTGTGTGAAAGTTCCCACTCAATCTGTTAGAAGAGAGTGACTATTAGTAACATTAACACTTGCAAAGCTACATGTATTATCAGGCAATTGAGAACTTGCTTAAAAAATCTCTACTTTTTGCTACTCCAGGAAAAGAGGGGAAAAGTAAAATAAAGTAGGCTAGAGAGAATTAAACATTGATGATATTCAGATTAATACTAATAATGTATATAGACAGGAGAAAAGAAGACACAAAGTAAAAGAGAGAGAAAAAAAGAAAGGAAAGCAGAGAAGTAGAAGAGGTTAATTGGAAGGATATAGAGAGAAAGCAGAGAAATAAAGTCAGGAAGTGAGAGGACAATTAAAGGAATGGTGTTTAATTGTCGAATAAAAGTAGATATCCCTAAGAAGCAAACTTTTGTACGGGAACCCATGACTAAGCAACACAGAATGTAGTGGAGCTAAAGCAGAAAACTAATATACACAGATATATCCACATATGCATAATAAGGAGACCAAACCTTATTACGTAAGACAAAATACCAGCTCACAAACTCTGTTGGCTAGGACAAATAACTCAGAGCAATTTGTTAATGCTTCTCATTTCGAAATACATGGGCAAATAAATGTTTGAAAACAAACTAGTTTGTGGATGTCAGTATGCTCACTTTCCTTACAGATGGAGAAAATGTAAAAGCTTCAAATTAGAGATTTTTTTCCTTGGAGTGATTAGAAACGGTTAGTATTTGAGCAGTGAGAAAACACTTGCTTTTTGTAGTATGTGAAAGTGGATACTCAGCTGCTTGAAAACAATTGAAACAATGCACTGAAGACAAATCACTGAGAAAAAGCATCTCACCTATCTGCACAAACAACTGTTGGAAAGTTCAGCCTCACAGTGAGCAGACTGCCCATCCCTCATGCTCTCCACCTCTGTGGTACACCACTGGACTCGGATGCTTTCTCAACATTTTTATCAGAATTGGGACACTCGTCAAGGGGATGAGCAGCAAGGGTTAGGGAAGATATGGGGCACGGGCAGAGTAGTTTTTCTTCCAGTAATACAATGTTGCCCTCTGTGGTATCTTGGTGCAGATGACCAATACATTGAAGGGCATCGATTTATCATCTATCTATCTGTCTATCTATCATCTGTCTGTCTGTCTATTATCTCTTGACAAGGACAGATGTTCTGGGCTATAGGATCTATGAAACCTATCACATTTTATGCAAGAAAATTTAGTCTAATGGATATCAAATAGAGAACTAACTTTAAAACTAATTCCATGGAAACATGAAATTACAAAAATATTCATATACTTTTCTAAATTTCTTGGAAGTTAACTACACTTTCTGTTAAAAGTTTCACGTTCTTGTTAGTTGTTCCTTTTCAGTTTCTGCTGTTACCTACACTAAATTTTATTTTTCAGCTTTTTTCAAAGCCTTCCCATTTTATGCTGCTTAGTCTTCCATCCAGCAAAATTTCAAAACCAAAGGTAGGGGAGGGGCAGGCGAGTAGGACAGGAAATTTTAGAGCAAGAAATGATGCAGCTTCAGGAATTTTAGTCTGCACTAAGGTATTTAGAGTGTTGTGAGAACCGCGCCTACAGACTGGCAATTTGCAATATTTGTACGATGTTTTGCAATGTCAGATTCCTACACAAATGACAATGTCTACTTGTTAATGATGTTTAATTAGCCTAACTAGGGAAGGAACCTCACAGAGCAGGGAAAGGTGTGACCACAGCGGGGCTGTGACTCCCTAGTCTTTAAAGAGCATCTGCCTCTCCATTCCTGCGGGCTGGGCGACATCGCCTAGCCAGGTCCTCTGTGCACGCTGCTTTCTGACAGCCCCCGCCCTGTCACTGACTGCTGAAATGCCAGCCACACAAACCACTATCAGCAAATCCATCCCCTAAATAACCAAAGTAAATGTGTGCAGAGAGCACGAGGATGATGACTTGGGCGTCAGGACTCATTGGTAGCTACAAGGCATCAGCTGTGTTTCCAGTGTTCTTTAGAAATGGACTTTCACACCTGCCTCAGATGGCCACGTGGGCTCCCCGTATCATCACCAATCAACATGCATTTCTCCTACCAGTTTTGATAAGAGACTTATCCGTGTCAGCCTTTCTGAGGGTTAGATGAATTCTCTCACAATCTAGGGCCAAACTGTGGCTTCCCTGCCTTCTTTTGGGCATCTCTTGGTCCCTTGAAATCTTTTGTTTCTTTCTGTCTCTCCTTGCTGCCTACAATCCTCCTAACTCCACCTTTTCTCTTTTAAGGACGACAAGTGCTTGCTTGCTTCTGTGTGTTGGGAGTAGCCAATGCCCACATATTAAGTAACTGCTTATTCTCAGCTTCAGCCCTCTTCTATCTTATTGACATCCTACATTCAAAATTAGTGGTCCCAAAACCTTTTCATTGTCAAAATTTATTGAAAATGCTGATTGTTTACGGGTGTAACGTCTATCAACATTTACCCTATCAGAAAGTAATACGGACAGGTTAATGTAGACTTACGACTTCCTTTAGAAATGACAATCAAGCTGGGCATGGTGGTACACACCTCTAATCCCAGCACTTGGGAGGCTGAGGCAGGAGGTTCACCATGAGTTTGAGGACAGCCTGGGCTACACAGTGAGATCCTGTCTGAAAAAAAGAGAAAGAAAGCAAGAAAAAGAAATGATAATCATAAATGTATTACATATATGTAATATATTTCTTAAAAAGTAACTACTATTGCCAAAACAAAAATTAGTGAAAGAACAGCATTTGCTTTTTCTTTTTCTTTTTTTCCTTTTTTCTTTTGGAATGTTTCCTTAATATCCAGCTTGATGAAAGACATCCGTTTCTACGTTCTGACAGATGATGTGGCTTGAACTAGATAAAGCACATGTATGCTTCCAAAGCTCAAAGTTAAAAGAGTATTTTACAGAATTTTCAGATAATTATGGATTTTTTTTTGAAACTACATCAAGGCGACCAGGTGTGGTGGTGCATGCCTTTAATCTCAGCACTCGGGAGGCTGAGGTAGGTAAAGCCTTGTGAGTTTGAGGCCGACTTGGGCTACATTGTGAGCAAGGCTGGCCTGAACTTCATAGTGCAACACTGCCCCAAAAACAAACAAACAAAAACAAAACAAAACAAAAAACCCACAGGGCTGGGAGTTTGGCTCAGTGGCTTAAGCGCCTGCTTGGCAAGTGCAAGAGTATGAGTTTGATCCCTGCTACCAGAAAAAAAAAAAAAAAAAAAAAAAATGGAACTACATCAAGGCTTGACAAGTAGCTATTTCTTAAAGGCTATATGCAATATGGATATCCGAAAGTATATCAAGAAACATATTCTCTATCACATTAAAATTCTTTATTCTATCTTACTTTATTAATGGATCTTTTACTCATACATTGGTCATTTAAAAATATTGGTTTCCTTAATTGCATAAGCTTTTCAAATACAATTACTACCATCATTGCCAGTTACATTGCAAGACTTTCAATAGTAGGAAGCCCAAGCTCTTAGTGGCAGATACTAGTTTTGTAAACTCCTAAGTTCCACTTGATAACTCAGATGTTATCATGGAAACACATGCCATTTATTTTTTCCCTTGAAATGGAACTGTAATTAATTCATTTTACTCAAGTAGGTGCCAAATACTCAATTATGAATAGCCACAATTTGTCTGTCAGTGTTCTTTTTCAAGTAGAGTCTGGGAAGAGTTTGGCTTATATTGGAACTCACTCTCACAGGAACTTGTTCTTGAGTCAAGTGTCATAATTCCATTTGCAAGCATAATGCTTTGTATAATTTTCCTATCTACCCTCATAAAAGGGAAAACTCAATTATATTTATAAGTAGTTCTAGGTATTACACAAATTTAAGCTGTATTGTAGAAACAGTACACAAGAGTCTTGTGATAGATGAAGTTTTAATCCCAATTAGCTTGAAATGGGACTGCCAATTTTTCCTTTTTTTCTTCCAAAGTTTACATCACTCGATACAATTTTTAGATAAATAAGGTGTTTGTTTTCCAACCAAAACTACAAAGAGACAAGGATCATTCTCTATATTTTTAATATGGTTTAATTTTTTTCTACTAGAAACACGTATTACAAACTGCTTACTTTCAGAAAGAATAGTTCATCATCTGCAGTAGAAAAACAAAGATGGCAGACATTTACAAATGTGCTTGGTGACTATTCTAACATTACCTACCATGAATGTAATGCGTTCAGCTACATTTTGCAAAAAAGATGAAGTTTTACCTAAATTTAGAAGTTCTTTAGGGGTTCTGTGAAGGTTATCTGAGATAATATAATTGACTGCAGAAGCTCTTAAAATAGTCTAAGAGAAAAATCATTCCATGCAAATAGATTTCAAGAATTTTCTCCCGTTTTCTCCATTCCAATAGTTCATTTTTGCACTAAGGCCTCTATGGGAAGAGGTTGACCGATTCTATCGGGGCTAAAAAGGGAACATGGGAGGATCTCACATTAGGCTCTTGCTATGACTTTAAATAAGATTTGCATTTAAATGCATATAATTTAAACAAAATAAAGAAAATACATGTTGGGCAGATTGTGCTTCTGTTCTTTTATTAGACATCATTGCCTAAGGTGACATTAGTTTTTTCTCTTAAAATCTATGATTATCTTGTGAATATCACAATTATAATGCATTATGTTTTTCCATGTTAAGCATGATATTTTGTCTCTTGCTGATATTTAAAATATATCACAAGTTTCAAAATATGAAAAAACTCAAGAAATAAAAGTATTCAGAACCCCACTGAACCTCCAAGGAGCCCTGTTTACAATCTAAGCATGTGAAGTTATTTTTAACCCACAGTTGAGAATATTAGTGTATGAGGTACAGTTTGTAATTTGGCCACACATTAATTGCAATCTACTATTTCCAGAAGGATTTTAAGGCAGTCGCATCAGCATGTTAACTCTCCTGCCTGTTCTCAGCTTTGTCTCTGAACTGCAGGAAGAAATGTGCTAGTGCAGGTGACCTCAGCTGGGTTGTGTTACTTGACCTCCCACCAAATTGTTGTCCCTGTGTTAAGATTTTCTCTTGGCTGTCTGCTTTTGTAGGTTGCTCAATACATTTTAGACATTGTTTCTTTCAGTTCTTAAATATCACAAATGAAAAATCTGAGACCCAGAGAGAGTGGCAGAACTGGTGTTAGGAATCTGCCTTTCCTTTCTGTGGCAGCCACTCTGGAAGGTCACGCCCCCATTATCCATCCTCATCCTCTGCACACCTTATGTATGGCTTCCACCCCTGAGCACCTGTGGTGAGCAGCGATTAGAAGATATTCTTTGCACTGCTTTGGAGGTTTTTAAGGATGATCTGCACATCTTTGCCAATGGTACTACTTTTGGAGGAATCTGCTCTCCATACTCTGAGAGTTCGTGCTGGACCAGATACTATATAATCTGTTTGCCTGCACTGACTCTGAAATTAGTTAAAATTAAACAGAACACTGACTTCATTATCATGATTGTCTGTACCTATGACATCATTCTGAGGCCAGGCCTATTCTACCACCCCACCTCTGGGATATCAGGCAAGTTACTTAATCTCCCCCGTGACTCAATTTTCTTACCCATAGGGTAAGGATAGTAATTCCTATCTGAGAGAGTTGCAGTGAAAAAAAATGAATTTTTACACATAAAGCTTTTGGAATAGTGCCCAGCCTCTAGATGTTATTGTTATTTTATAGGCTAATTCAGATTTTCTTACTGAAAAGCATTCATGTCAAATAGAGAAATATTTACATTATTCTTATGTCACTTTACTGTTATGCATTATATATATATATATCACAAAAATAGGTATTAAAAATTATGAAATAATTTGTTTTTGGATGCTAAGAAATATTTTGGGTATCTTTTACATATCCTCAGTGGAATCTCTAGATGACACTGGTCTAATTTTCATGGCCACTATTTTATGCTTTTCCTCCTTCAACTTTATTTCATAATCTACTATCAATCACCAAATGAGAGCAGAACAAGATTCTTTCCATTTCCCAAAGTACTCTTCCTATGTTAATATGCTAACCTTTCATCAGTTTTAGTGGTTTAAGTGTGGAGAAGCTTCCACCATGTATCTTTAGTAATTAAGGATTTCCCCATCCAGCACCAGTGAAATTCTGTGGTGATTAGTCAGAGGCTGTCATGGATTACTCTCTGTGTTCAGTAGTGAGAATTTTTTAATTGTTTGGATCTGAAGGCTATAACAGCTTTTTAGTGTCTCTGGCTATATATATATATATATATATATATATATATATATATATATATATACTGTTTTGTTAGTAGATGGAAATGCATCAAGAAATTATCTTCTTTTCATATTTCTCAGTTTGTCAGTGGAGGGTTTTGCATATGGTCCTAGTTACCATACGGAACCAGAGACATTCCACGGAGGTTTTGGATGGTCCATATGTCAGAGTCCCAGATGGGCTGCAGATGACATTTAAAATGAAGCTTAACTTTGAGTAGCTTTATACTAGGACATATTCCACATGATTCAGTAAGATGATTCATGTTTCAGGTGTTATGTTTTTCAATTTTTATGTAATTATGCAAGTAGTTGAGGCATTTCCAACATAATAAGCAACTGGGAAAATGTAGTCATTTTTTGCTTCAAGATTTAAGTACTAATCACTCATTTTTACTTGGGAGGAGGCAAAAGTGATCATTCAGTCAACATATGAACTTAATGATATAATAAGTACAGGTGTACTAACTGGAATTGTTTGTAAATTTACCTCATTACTTGTCTTTACAATCTTTAAAAGCAGCTATTAAGTACTACAATCATCTTAGAGTTCACTTGTGATTTCATAATTAATATTCTGCCATATATTATTTTAAAAAATGAATAGTGCAATAAAAAAGATGGTTCATTCAAAGATAGTGAGTTGAGAGTAACTACTGAAGAAGTTAAATCCAGCTGAGAATGACTTTGGGATTGAGTAGTTCATAATATGTATAGTTAAGATTTGGAGGAAAAGAGGGTACACTTTTCTGCACCTTTAGGGAGTTAATACTACCTGTAAGGAACAGTAGTTGGAAGATATCAGAAGGCTGTGTTGCCCAGGTCTTTAATTTGAAGAGGCTACATATATTATTGGTGTCAGATATGTCCAGGGAGGCAAGAATAACTCCACCAAAATTGTTGATATTGACCTGAAACTGTATTCTCCAGTTGGTTATTTAGTGACATATTGCCAACAAAAGTGGCAGTTGTTGGTAGGTGTTCACAACTGATAAAAAATGGTGAGTCAGTTTTATTGGAAAGGAACAATATAATCATAGTTCCCACTTCAAGGGTAGTGGATGACGGTTAATTTTATGTCAACTTGGCCAAGTTGCTCGGTACCAATTGCTTGAACAAACACCAGTTTAGATGTTGTGAAGGAATCGTTTAGCAGTGATTATCATTTAAATCAGTAGACTTGAGATTACCCTCAGTAGTGTAGATGGGACTCATCCCATCAGTGGAAGTCCTTAAGACAAAAAAGACAAAGCTCACAGAGGAAGAAGGAAATCTGCCTCCAGGTGCTTCAGACTCGAAACTGCAATATCAACTTTCCCTTGGTCTCTAGCCACTTGATCTGTGTTAGGGTTTTTTAGTGCAATAGTGAAGCAAAAAGTAAAAAAAGAATGCATTTATTGAGAGGACTTGGGAAGGAGCACACAGGCCAAGGTGGTTGGGTTATGTCCTTTGACCAGATTTGGGGGGGCTATATGTGACCTCTGATCAGAAGTGGCTCATGGGGCAGGCATTGATGACGCCCGAGGAGCTGACTGGTATTTTCTTTGCACGCCCACCACAGGGAAAGGAAGAAAGAAGCTGTAATCTGTTGAAGGGGAAGAAGGAGGAAGTGGCCGTCAGGGTAAGCATTCCTGATTTGGCCTTCCACCGTGTTAGACCACTGCCATAATTGTATAGTAATTTATACTAGGGCAAAACTCTTTCAGTCTGCCCGCCAGATTTCCAGCTGCCAGCCCCACAGTTGTGTAAACCAATTCATTAAAACAAATTTCTCATTTTCTCTGTGTCTCTCTTCTCTGGATATGCATCCTGTTGGTTCTGTTTCTCTGAAGAACTCTGAGTAGAAGAGCATATGGACATTAGCTTTGACTTATGGTGCTCAGACTTTCCTCAAGTGCACAATAAAATTTTCTCTCACAGTGGCTATCTATACTCTCTCTCTTTAAGAAAAAGCATCAGAATTGCAAGGTGACCACATCACCTTTAAAATTATATATTTCTTATGGGTTTATATTTATTTGTAGCACAAACCATAAACATTTTTTCTTGGCCCCTGGCAATCAAAATATTTTTATATCATCTTTTGTTTTTCTTACTATTAAACCTGATGCACGCATATTAGGAGCATTTTAATTATACATGAAACTATTACTATTTTTCCTGTCCCTTCTTCCTTTGCTTCTCTCTTTTTGTCAATTTTGAAATAATATTTTTGAGCCTTTTAAAATCTTCTAATATATGAACATTTTCCTTCTTTCTTTTTTTCTTTCTTTCTTTCTTTCTTTTGTGTGTGTGTGTGTGTGTGTGTGTGTGTGTGTGTGTGTGTATGTGAGACAAGGTGTCCCTGTGTGGTCTAGGCCGACCTCAAACTTAAGATTATGGGCATGTACCACCATGCTCAGCTGTTCATTTTCCATTGACAGAACCAACTGGAAAGTGCCCTGTCCTCCAAGTTCAGATAGTGGACTGGTCCAGCATTTGAGGTGACCAGAAAGATGCTCAGAGCGGTAATACAAAGACAGCTCAGTGAAAAAAGGAGATTTATTGATGAATATTAATTCTATGATGATGGTCTGTTTTTAAGGCCAATTCTTTGAGTGATAAGGTTTAAAACTGTCATAGTTCCAACTACAGTTGGGAAATATAATTTCCATTTTGAAAGAGGGAAGGTAAGAAAGTGATAAACTAAAAGAAAGTAGGCTCTTTTCTAAGATACAATAAATGGTTCAAGACTGGGTCACACTGTGGATGCACAAGAAATATTATAGTCAAGATTATAAAAAAGAATCAGCAGTAATGTATGGTACAGGTACAAATAGAGACAAATCAGTATAGTGCAATCAAAGTAACTGGCTTCCATTACTATATCATAAAAATAGCAAGAAATAATAACAAAGTCATACATGTATGACTTGTTGTTGAAAAATATTTTTGAAAGTTTTAAAATTCCATATATTTTGTTTTATGGTAGTTATTTTCTACTAATTATTGTCTTCTTCAATCTAAACCACATGATTAGTTCATACACACAAAGAATGTTCTAGAAAGTTACATCAGGCAGGACTGAGATAAGATGGTGATGGAAGCATAGTATTTCATTACTTTCACTAAGTGCAGTGCAGGCCTCTGGCTGCGGGTAGATGGCGCCGCTGCTGGGTCCGCACAGTGCTTGGACCTCACACAGCTCCTCATGGAATATGGGATGGGAAGGTCATTTCCAAAAGGACATGATGTGCTGTGTGAACTTCAAAGTTACTAATCATAACAGTACACAAAATGGTAGGATTGAAATGTGGTCTGGGCAAGATGCTACGAGATAAAATACCAGAAGGAAAGATGTGGCTACTGTGTTGTTTGCCCTGTAATCATTCCTATCTCGACTGGCTTTAGGTTTGTTTGCTTTTAAACTCAGTTGAAACCTAAATATTTGAGTTAATCCAACAGGTACTAAAGTCATCTGATCATTTGATTTTTGTAATATAAATCATTGCAACATAATAAAAATCATGTTGAAATTAGCCAAGGACATATAAATTAAGAAAACTAATTAAGGAAGATGGATATCTTTAGATGCTGTGCCCTCTCCTATAGAAAAGGGAGAAAGTCTTTTAAATTGTTTTAGACTACAAATTCATTAACCAAGGAACTTCAGGATCCCCCTCCCCCCACCCCGCCATCCCCTATACTGGGGATTTAAATCCAGGAACTTGCACTGAGCTGCATCCTCAGCCCTTTTTATTTTTTATTTTGGTACAGGTTCTTGCTAAGTTGGTTTTGAATTTGCAATCCTTATGCCTTGGCCTCTCAGGGGGCTAGGACTACAGGCGTGTGCCACCATGCCCACTTATCTTTGAGCTTTGATGAAGCTACAAAAAGTGTCTTAAAATGGAGACATTTCATGTTAAAAATAAACCCCAAAAAACAACAAAAAAACTTCTTTTAAAATCTGAGAACACTTTGACCACACGGGGGCAGGGCCTTACTCTGCAGGGTTGAAGGTTGCGGAATGGGAGTTGTGCCTCTGGATGAGGTAAAAGCTCTCTCATGTGCCTCTGTCTCCTCAGTGCCTGGACAAGCTCCTGGAACTGCTACCTACGTGGTTTCTGCAGGCTCTGAGTGGAGACATGCGCTGCATGGTGACGTTTCAGTGGATGGTAGCCTGTGCAAGTGACAGGCAGCCAGAGACTTTGTCACCACTAATACTGTCACCACACCTGTTCTGTGTCTCATTACACAGACGCATCTCCATTGTGCTACATTGCCTACATTATTCAGACAGTTGCAGACTGAAGGGTTTGTACCTGGGATAAAGGGCTACCCCCATGTAGTGTGGGTTTATCACATATCCACCATGTAATAGGTTTGTGTAAGTACATACTGGTACACTCACACAAAGGAAAAATCACCTAACCACAGCAAAGCATGGCCATGTTTTATTTCATCATGACAGCACCAGCCTTGTCACAGTGGACAGGCTACATTGTGAGGAAGAGAGTACCTTTCATTCAATCGGTAGTGGTCTGGGTGTGAAAGAACCCAAAGAACAGGTGTGTGCTTTGGCTAGATGGACTCTTAAAATTCCTTTCATCCCTGAACTTCTTCAATTCAATTTTTTAGCATGGAATCATTTTCTGAGAAGTTGGTCTTTACAAATTTCTTTGTATTTATCTTAATACCATTTTAAAACAGATAATAATTTTATGTAATAACACACCAAGACATAAAATTAGTGAAAGACAATTTTAAATTTTAAATAAAGGCCTGTTAAGAAAGCCTGGCAAAACCCAGTGGACATGTCCCGGCAAGCCAGTAACAGAACACTCCTCCCTTTGTGTAACCCCTGTTTTTTGTGTAGCTGGTGGCCTTGCAATGTAACTTGAGATGTTCAGACTCCTTCAGCATCCATGATGCCACCCAGCCCTCCAGTTATATGTGCCAGATTTGCCTGTGCTTGCTTTCCCTTTGAAGGCCCTGAAACCCCTAGGTGGGGCTCTGGCTCATTGGGAGAGATCCTAGTCAGAAGCCCACCAGAGTAATGAACTGCCTTCTGAACCTCCTCAGGGCCGTTTCTTCCCACCTCTGGTCTGTTTTCTGCAACACTGGCTTGTATCTTAGCTAAGGGGTGGAAAGCAGGTTCCCATAAATCCAGGCTCTGATTATGTAACAAACTCATGCTTTCATTTTTCATTTATTTATTAAATACTCCTAGTGTGTAAGATTCTGGAGGTGTAGGTATACAGTGGTAAGGAGACAAAGCCTGTGATTCCGTCAAAACTTACGTTTTGGCACAGGAAATAGAAAAAATATGAGTATATGATTTGAGAGACTAACAAGCACTAGAAGAAAAGGAAGCAGCACCATGCTCTGCGTTCATTCAGAAGTGCTGCTCTTCACTTCGGTGCCCTGCAGGGGAAACATTCGGGCAGAGAATGAGTGAGGAGGATAGATCAGTGCTTCAGGGAAGCGGGGCAGAGCAGTCAAGGACCAGAAGTGAGTTTGTGCTTTCACCGATGGCGGGGCAGGCGGCAAGCACCATGCGGGGAGGGGCTGCAGTGCAGCCCTGTCCTGGGGTTGCAAGATTTCAGGCCGGAAGGAGGTGATCTGAGTGGCTCCGGCTGTTGGTGAAGAACGGACTGCTGCAGGGCGAAGGAGAGGGCACAAGCAGCTGTTCCTCTGGCCCAGCCTGGTTGGCCATGGCGCTGGCTGCAGGGAGGTGTGCGGCTCCGACCAACGGAGCCGGAATGGCTCTGGACTGGCCGGGGAGGCCCGGGATGGAGGCGAGCTACTGCAGGCCTGTGTCTGTGCAATGCGGAAGGCCGCTGGGAGCGGGTTCCCCCGGTGCAAACCAGGTAAGGCCAGACATCCGCACACGAGGCAAACACAGAACCGGGGGGCTGGCGCCCTCCTTGCCAGAGGGTCACAGGCCAGTGCGGGAGGAACATCAGTCCAGACGTGCCCCACCTGACAGGCACACCAAGCGGGTGGCAAAGGAGGGAACATCAGGCTTCTGATGTTTTGTCACTAAGGAGGAAACAGTCTTAACCAAGAACTCACTTCGATGCTGACACCGAGAAACCATGGTCACCGTTCACCTGTTCTGTTTGAGGGAAGAGATGGCGTTTCATTTAATCTTATCCTCAAAGTTCTTGTTTTACAGCATTTTAATCATCCTGGTAATTCATAGTGCATCACATGATGATAACAAAACCAAGCATGAGAACAGTCGTCCCAGTCTGTCTCTCTTTTACAATTTACTGTCTCGTTTTGACTCCAATCTTTATCGTCTCAGCAGCAACCAAAAGCTGACAAGTGTATTCCAAGACCCCTGTACGCATTGTGCGCTTTGTCCCACATTAAAAAATGTTATTCCCTGGCACTTTAATTTTTGAATGTGCTAAAATTGCCAGCTCTTAGGCTACAAGTGTTCTTAGATTTCTTGTCTTCCTCATTCCACATTTTATTTCCTGCACATCTTGTGTCTCTTTCACCATGTTCTCTACTCCTCCATTTTTCTCAAATCACCAATAACCGATTATCTTTGCCTGCTTTTTGCCTCTGATGATTTAGATCAGTGGTGGTGAACCTATGGCACACATGTTGTTTTTCTTTTAAGATAAAAGATGTTAATTTATGAGTTGCTTTTCTAAACTCAGTATTCAGGCATAATCACAGTATTGGCGCTTTGTGATAAGTAAGTGGGTTTTGGGCTGTGGTTTGGGCACTTGTCTCTAAAAGGTTCGCCACCACCAATTTAGATCATCCCTCCTCTTCTTGTGTTCCTGCTTAGCCTTGTCATTTCTTATTCTTTAATTTGAGCTTCTCTATACTCTTTAGGTACCATTTTATTTATTTTCACTAGATTTCTCTCTGTTCATATCACTAAATTCTGCTCTGTAAATTATTTCTCCCCTCACCTCATAACATTCTTTCTTGCCTGCCATTTTCACAGTAAATCTATATTAAACAAATTTATTACATGCTCTTTTAATGCAATTTACAGTGTTTTGAGATGTTGGTTAGGTAACTGCTACTCTGAATGTCATCATGAATGGTTAATCCTGCTGAAGAGCAATACTTGCATTTTTTTCTTGACCTCTAAGATCTCCATTCATGTTTTTTGTAACAAAACAAAACAAAACAACAAACAAACAAATTACAGTATACAAACAGCTTATCTCCTTGACTGGTTTTAATTGGGCAGAGACTGAGTAAAGACTGCAATTGCAAGTATGATCCAGTACCAAATAAAATTCACATTAAATGATTAGAAATTTTGATTTGGAGAATATAATACAAATAAAAATATACGTTTAAAAAAGCAAGGATTGAAACATATTTGCAAGCTTCTTAATTTTCAGTAGCTATTTAAAAGCCCCTTATTGAAATGTGTGTCATTGTAGGTTCAAGAGGAATTTTACTTCTTAGAAACTGAACAGGTTCCCCTCCCTACCATATACTGCCAGAAAGACTGAAGTTAAATTAGTGCCTCAGATTAGTTTTAGAAATCCCTACTGGTCTCTAGATGGTCTTAAATCCCAAAGCATTTCGTCCCTCATTTGCTGCCCTGCCTCACTGTTCTCTCCATGTTCCCTGAGTGCCCACGGTCCTTCCTGCCATGTGATGGCACAGAAACACCTGTCCCAGTGTTTCTAACCATTTGGTGTCACTGTTGCCCTGTTGCTCCTCAGTTTGACTGGAATATGAGCCATTTGATCAGAAGAGCTGTCATGTTTGGAAAGGAGCAACCCGTCTGAGGGAAATTAAATTATTTTTCTCTGTCTGCCTGCTGTTCCAAGTCTCTGCTGGTGTTGCCAGACCTGTGTTGGGAGCCACATGGGGACCAGCTGTCAGTGAGTGGGAAGCAGAGACAGGCTCACCTTTGTGTGGAGTCCACACCCAAGGCCATGGGCTCCAAGGACATCCCAGGCAGGGCCCAGAGAAAGCCGGAACACCTTCCTGAGGAGAGACAGCCCCTCAACATTGGGAAGTGTTGGTCTACTGGGGAAGCTTGTGTTTCCCATTTTTATGTCATTGATAGCAAGAGTTTCTGTGGACAGAGAAACCTTAAGGAATGTTATTCTGGAAAGCTGAATTCACCAGAGGTTTGTTTTGATAAAGGGCTGTTATATTCCTATGGCCCCACCAAGTCTCATGTAATCATGGCATGGATGCAGCTGAGTCTAGCATTCTTGATTGGTTTGTTGTCTAGCGCTGGGATTGGTGATGTGAGTGCTGCACTGGCCCAGGGTTGGAGCCAACATACAGCATAAGGTGGGGAAGAAGGCATGTCTTCTCTCTTCCTCTCTCTCTCACCGGTTTGCCTTTCTGTTTGGCAGCTGCCATAAATGGCTGCCCCACCATGCTGCCCTGCCTTGCAGCCAGCTGAATATGGACTGAAACCTCCAAGAACCGTAAGAAATAAACCTTTCCTTCCCTAATTTTGGGCATCAGGCATTCTGTCTCAGCAATGAGAGAAAAGTAACTAAGACAAGGGGAATGAAACTCCCAACCTACTGTATGTCTGGTATGAGTTCGTGTTCTCTAAAAATCAAAGAATGAATTTTAAGAACAATGGAGGTTAAGAGCAGAATATATTTATAGAGAGAAGGAAAGCTTCTGTTTGAGGGACAGAAGGGGTCCTGAGCGGGTTGCCAAAGACTTTGTCTTTTCTAGGGACTTTTATAGAGTAAAACCACAAGGTGAGCGGGGTCCAAGGTGAGGAAAACTTGGGAACTCACAAGGTGGGCATAAGGTGGGACAGAGCTATGGTTAACCAATAAGATTAATTGCTCAGGTAAAATGGATTAAATCAGGGATAAATGGGGAAGTGAGTCACATAGAAAGTGAGCATTCTTATGGAGCAGTGACTCTTCCGGTAGAGGGTTGGATGGTGACTCCTGACTTCCTCAGGGTGACAGAGAACTATTTAGAATAGGAGTCCTTAGGATATGGGTGCATTTGTTTGATCTTTTGTCTTGAGGCCTGGCCCACAGCAGGAGGTGTCTGTCTCCCCCACAGTTGCAAGGTATCTGAGCTCCTGCACTGACTCCTTCAAGGACCTAGCCCTGTCTGACTGCCTATAATATTTCTATCTAACTCAGCTGCCTGTAACAGTTTGGTCATCCAAGGAGGGCAAAATGCTCAAATAGTAAGAGTTTCTGGTCTGAGTCCTCTGGAGTCCTCTGGCCCTGGAGTCCAAGGTGTGAAGCTTTGGTTCTGGGCAAGGACAGTGACCTGTGAGATATAAGTGTGGCTCTCAAGTATGACTGAGCCGAGAAAGCACGAACGGAATGAATCTACCCAATCAAGAAAAGTTGTTGAGGTAGAAGACTGATTCTGTGGAGCATGGTGAAAGATGCATAAATCATGAAGCTCCCTGTAACATATAGGGAGTTTAAGGGGTTTAAAGTTTTGTCACTCAGTTTTTGTGTGCATCTACTTCCAGACCTACTGAAAAAATCAGTACTGCAACTGTAAGGAAATTAACCCAGGATTTTAGCACTGTTATCTTTCTTGTAGGAAAACAAATTATTATTGGAAGAACCCACCCTCTGTTCTCTCTTTGTGTTTAGTAAGTGCACTACTAAGCTAGAGACTTTGAAAGCATTGTATCATCTAACACTTGTGACAAGTTTATGGGGCTACAGTCTTATCACCACCATTTTCGGAATGAAGAAGTGGAGGCTGAGAGGCTTGCTGAGGTAACTTGCCTCAAGTTACACAGCTGGCAGGACCAGACACAGGCCACTTTGTTAAACACTCATGGTTCTATATGCATTTCATTCCTGATAGAGGTTCAAAAAAAAGGAGGGCGAAAGTTATCTTCCCTTGAATCTGTTAGTCATACAGGACCAACATTTGAAAAGGATTACTGGGCCACTGACAGATTTCTAAGGAACTGGTGAAACAGGAAAAAACACTACCAGCCCAGAACTTTGCAAGCCGTCAATGTCAAACACAACTGTAATATAAAACAGTTTTGACGCAGATGGTGGAGCTTAGTGAGGTCATATATAAAGCACTCATTGATGTTCAGGCATGTGCTAAGGCCCAAATTCACTGCCTCTCATGGTTTTGAAAACAGCCTCTCCCACTTCCCAGCTATGTGAACTCATTTAAGCTATTTCATTTCTCTGGACTGTTTTTTTTTTTTTTTCACATTTGTAAAAGATAATAATTGTGTCTGTCTTATCAGTGTGTTGGGATTATTAAATGAGTTCATGTATGTGAAATGTGGACAGCACATAACCAGTTTTGAAATGAAGCCTGCTACCTACTGTCATAGTTAACACCACCTCCATCTCATTAAAGCACTTTAATATCACAGCCTTACTCATTGCTGCCTGGCAGCACACAAAATGCTTTATTAAATCAATCTATGCCTATAACTTGCGTGATGGGCATTGCTAACACCGCTGCTTCCCACGTTAGGGTTCTGAGCCAATGCTGCAACTCAGAGTCACAGCTGTCAGCGAATTTGACCACCAACCTGAGGGCCACAGATAAGATAAGCAGCTGCTAGCAGGGCGTGGTTGATGCACACCTTTAATCCCAGTATTTGGGAGCTGAGGCAGGTGAAGCATTGTGAGTTCAAGGCCAGTTTGGGCTACAATGTGAGCAAGGCTGGCCTGAACTACATAGTATGACCCTGACTCAAAAAAGATAGGGCTGGAAGTTTGGCTAAGTGGCTTAAGCACCTGCTTGACAGGAATGAGGTTGTGAGTTTGATCCCTGGTACCAACAACAACAAAAAAAGAGATAAGCAGCTGCTCCAGCCTAGACAGCCAGAAAAGGCCACTCATGGGATTTAGGCTAGCATTTTCCGACTCTAAACCTAGAGTGCATTATTAGAGTAATTTGGGGACTGATGAGAGTTAAGGAAGTAAAAGCCAGACCCCACCTAACACTCAGAGATGTACTGACCCTGAGTGCCAACTCTCTAATACCTTTCAGCTTTGTCCAAATCAGGTTTTTTCTGAAATAAAATTTAAAAATGCAGAAAAAAAATTTAAAAATACTAGCAATAAGCAAGAAGATAGATTGTATTAATGAGATATAATTTCATAAAATATAAATGAAATATGAATGACAGAATAGATCAAAGGAAATCTCAGCAGAGGCAGATTATCAAATTATAACTATAGAATCTCATTTTAACATGGTGAAGCAAAGCCAGAGCACAATAAACTAAGTTTGTTTGCTATTATTGTTTGTTTTTCTTATGACATTGAAGATTTATAAAATGTTAACAATCTTACAAAGAGACAAAATAATTTAACAATTTGAATTATTTGATTTAAAAATTTCATTCATTTCAAATTAGTTTTTAACTGGTACATAGAAACTGTACATACTGTTGAGGTACGTTGTAGTGTTTTGATGCATGTATACTTCGTGTAATGTTTAAATCAGGTTAAACATATCTGTTTCCTCAAAGACTTATCATTTCTTTGTGCTGAAATCTTTCCAAATTCTTTCTTCTAGTTTTTGGAAGTATACAGTACTTCTTATCTATAGTCAGCCCCCTACACAGTAGCACACAAAAACTTCTTGCTCTAGTCTAGCTGTAACTCAGAACCAACTGGTTAGTCTTTCCCCCGAGACCCCAGACCCTCTCACCCTCTGTAACCATCATTATATTTTCAACTTCTAAGAGATCAATCTAAAATTCCATGAGTGAAATCATGCACCACAGTGAAAGGACATGACCGTAATAATAATAATTGCAATGATGATGATGAATGGTGGGTATCATTTATTTATCCTAGCAAAGTACAACACTAAACATTTATATAATTACATTTTTGAATATGTAGACTTCACATATTCAGCACCTCCATTAAGGGCCTACTGTGTGTCAGCCCCTCTTCCAGAAGTGAGCAAAACCAGGCTTGCATTTTTCTGAAGTTTGTAGTCTGAAACTAACAAAAAGAAAAAACTTTAAAAAAGTTACCCAGCTTTGGGGTTTGTCATCGTGGCATCAAGGATGGAAGTGGAGTACCAGGGAAGAAAGTGTCTTAGTTGCTTTCTCATTGCTGAGACAAAACACACTAACAAATTAAAGGAAGAAAAGTTCATTTCAGTTAACAGTCTGTAGAGGTTTCAGTGCATAGTTGGCTGGCTCCAAAGCAGGGTGGTATAGCAGAGGGACATCACAGAGAAGAAATAATTCATGACAGGGTAGGCAGGATGCAGAAAACAATGAGCTTGCCTTCTTTCTGTCCCTTTTTATTCCACCCAGGCTGCAACTCTATTGATTGGGATGACCCCCAATCAGGGTGGGGCTTCCATTATCCATACCCAGAACTATGCTAAACCAATTTAATTATCACACACCCTTAATCCCAATACCACACACCCTAATCCAGCATCACACACCCAGGATAATGCCACCTCCCAAAAGCCCCACCTCTGAGCACATGACACTTCGAGGAGACCTCTAAATACAAGCCATGACACAGAGCTAATTTGAAGAAGAGTTGAGGTCCATCTCTAATAGGTCAAATGTTGAATGTGAGGTCATGGCAGATCATCCAAACTGAAATGCTCAGTGGCCATAAGTGGAGGGAGGGAACACATGAGAGGTGAGATGAAAATTGGGATTGAGGTACAGTTTCTCAGGGGAGATAGGTGATAGCTGAGTTTGCCAATCCAGTCACTGAAGAAGGATGAGAGGAAACTATGAGGTGGGGAGGACAGACCTGTGAGAAACAAGAAAAGACTGGAACAATGAGTAGGTGCTATTTGAGAGAGATACAAAGTAGAGACAGATAAAGAAATACAGAGTGTTCCAAATGCAGCAGAGATAAGGCTGGTGAAAAAAGCCATCGTTTCTTTTCAAGAACACAGCTGCTGGTGATGTCAAAAGAGAACTTTAAGGGGCGGGGAAGCAAAATGCCTTCAAAGACCAAGAGAGAAGGAGGGGTGAGGCAGGCAGGAAGTGCCAGCAGAGGACGAAGACAGCAACAGGATGTGGCTAGAACAGGTCAGAGGTCACCCTAAGAATGACGCGGCATTGCCCTGACCACATAAGGCTCTGAACACCAGATGCTACTGATACAGAAACTGACAGTGCAAGTTCAGTAAGGACAATTCCCAATAACATAATGAAAATAATTATTTTATGTGTGGTAGTTGGTTTTCAGAATACAACCAAACCCCTAGGAGAGACCTTTTGTGTTGGTTCTTGAATATGAATTAGAGAACCTCAGCTGTTCAGTATGAAAGTTTTATTTTTTCATCTCTTTCACAGAGATTTATTTTTGCTGTCAGAAGGAAGCTTTCTCTAATAGGCAGCAGGATTTGAAGCAAGGGAGAAAAATGGAACCTGTTCAATCTCAAAGTTGCACTTACATTAGGGAAATTTTTTAATTAAAAATAGGTAATAAACAATTAAATAAATAAAGGAAAATATCATTTTGGCAAGAGAGGTACTATAATTTGTCAAGGTGATTAATCTCAGCAATGAAAAAATCTTAATTAAACGGCAAATAATGTATTTCTTGAATAGATAGGTTAGCTGTGGGCCTGGGCTGGGGGTTGGGAGACCACAGACACTGCAAGAATCTTACAGATGGAAATCATGAGAGATTTGGGGAACATATATAATTAGATATTTGTTCGGTGTTGGCCAGTTGCCACGTTAAACAACATAACAGAACAAGGAAAAAAAAATAAAAACCTTATTTAGAGAACAGCCCGTGTGTACTAGGGTAAGTAACATTCCTTTAATCTCTGCATAGGTTATACATGACTACAAAAGTAGGGAAGTAGGATGATTTTCTTTCCCTTTTACTCTATATTTCTTAAAATTTCAAAATAAACAGAAAAGAATTAACAGGGAGGAAATGCAAAATAGTACACAATAACTCAGTATTTTCCTCAAACCTGTAAGTGATATGCCAGGTGAGCCTGCATCGGCTCATTCTAATTACTCTGAAATTTTTCTCTCATTGGGGAATTCTTCAGGAAATATGTTTACAAGTAGATCTAGAAAGCTATTATTTTAAATGCTAGAGTATTTTGCATTTATTTACCACAAATGAGGGTAAAAGTAAATGACTCTGAAACATTGAGATATTTGATTTTGATAAGGCTTAACTTTATCATTTCAAGGTTAGCATCAACTTCTGCGATGTCCATGTTATTTACAGAATTCTTTGTGAGAAGTAATCATAAAGCATTGTTCGGCATATGAAAAAAAATTCTGTTGTATTTTTAGCTGTAGGAAAAACTGTGTTTTAAAATCCTTTCAATGAACTAATGGATGAATGTAAGATTACGACACATATTACAAAATATACTAATGGTAGTTACAAAACAACCATTGCTGTACTTCTGGTTATTGATGAGCCGAGCACTTTAAATTACAATTTGTGACACTGACAGATTGTATCAGTGTTTGCAGCTCACCATAAAAAGCTCACTTTAATTGAATAATGAAGTCTCTGGTGTAGGGAGGGAGCCGTCTATGAAAATGTGACACACACTGCTGGGTGCTGCCTAAAATGTACATACACAGCCACTACTTGATGAAAATGTAGTATCGCTCTTTCAGGATCTTAAGACAGCTTGAGCACACCATCTGCTCTCTGTCTGTATTCCTTCTGTGCTTTTCTTGATCTAGAAGAATGGTTCTTGAAATTCTTACAGAACTCTACAGAGCTTGCCCCTTATTTTGAGATGCATCTGGTTGGAAGCAGCCTCCATTACTGCGTTCACACTCAGTTGTCTGGTGTGTGGCCTGTTTCTTGGAAATCCAGTCTGGTTTACTTTCAGCGTAAACACTTTTGCATTTGCTGCAGCACACGTTTATGAGGGTTACATGCAGGAATGACTCCGTGTCAGGAAAACTTGCTTAGTTTACCTGAATCTAATTTGCACAAGGTTACCTGGACACTGGTGACGTTTCTCTTGCTGGATGACTTCAAAATGGACCTTGTCCCTTTAAGGAATCCTGGATACCTCGAATACTTGCTCAAACATCTGCTTTGGTTTCACCAGGGGAGTCTTTAGGACAGCTATAATTCACATAGCTTTCTTTCAGAGAGAGACAAGGCACCTACCTGTCAGTAAGACAAATTTTCCAAGGGGCTAAAAGATGAAGGTGCTCTAAAGGAGCTCTGAATTTTAACAGGGACGAAATTGTCAGATCAAGTGTAAAAGGTTATCTGGTACTGGTCACTTTTTATTGTTTTCATAGGTTTTTATATAAAATGAGTACACATGCTAAACATTTGGAAATTTCAAAATTTTTAAAGAAGAAATTAAAGTCTTACATAATGCTTAGAAATAATCAATAGTTAACATTTCTGTGGTGCTTACTATGCAGCAAATACTGCTTTCTGGCTCATGTTAACTCCTTTAGCTCTCATGATATTAATGAGGTAGATACTGTCATTGTCCTCAATAAAGAGTTAAGGAAACTGAGGTACATGTTACCTTACTTGCCTAAAAAGTCTGTTTGAGACTAGGTAGCATGCCAGGATTCAAATTCGACAGTCTAATTCCAGAGTGAGTCTCCTAAAAGCTACACCATGTTGTTACCACTTACTACTGCTAACACAGACACAAAATTCCTTCCGCACTGTTTTTGATCAAATTTTTAAAATAGGAATGAGATTAGAGTCTATTTAATCATCTGCCTTCATTTCGTACACTTAATCTATAGCAAATTTCCACACTTACCACTTACAAACATTTGGTAAACGTCTTTGTAAGAAAGGTATTTTAATTCAGTAAAGGTTCTGCATCCCCTCTCCACTTCGTGTACTACCTGTTTATACAAACTCACTTGGCAGCAGCCCAGTGCAGAGAGTTAGAGGGCCAAGTTAGTGTGAGGTGAGTCTGCGAGAATGACTTTAGCTTAATCTTTTGCCTCTTTGAGTGTCGGTTTTCCTGCCTATAAAACGGGCTCTAAATTGATAACCCCTGCACAAGGTGGTTGTGACTACTATGAAGCGTGTTAGGAAGTTGCACAGCTATTTACAGAAGCTGTTCCTCTCAGTAACAGCAATATCAATGTGTTGCTCTACCAGAAGTGTCGACCCTCGGAATATTTTTCCCATGCAAAGGAGATAAGATATTTATTAAAGTAATGGGTATGAAACATCCTCAATGACTATTGAAGAAAACTTGAGCAGTGGCAGTAGAAACTGAAAGCAAAGCAAACAAAACATAGCAGCATAAATAAGATTTCCATACATTTCCTTTTAGACTTTGTCTCCATTTTTTAAAGCATGTCATTCAATTCCTTACTAGCAGACACACTTTGCAGGTTCAACTGTTTGCTTTTATCCCTCCCTTTTAATTTGTTACTTGCCTTTCTCCTCCCTGATGTCCCCTGTTTACTTTGTTACCTGATGACACGGTTCTCCTGTTCTCTTCTGTTTGGGTTACTTGTCCCTTGTTGCTGAGACAAAATACTTGATGCCCAAAATGAAGGAAGGAAAGGTTTATTTAGCTTACAGTTGTGGAACTTTCAGTCCATAATCAGCTGGCTCAAAGGCAGAGCAGCACATGGCAGAGGGCAACAGTTCATGGTGGTGGAAAACAGCATAAGCAACTAGAGCAAAAGGGAAGGGGCACAGAGAGAAGACTCTTTCTGTCCTTTATATTGTATGTATGCCACTCGGGTGTAGCACTCACACCTGTAATCCTGTCATCGGACCAAAGTCATTCACAAACTCCAGAAGCCCACCTCTCTTGTTGCATGAAGCTTTGGGGGGACATCCAGGCTCAATCCATAACATCTTCCCTTCTTGGCATTGCCCCCCTGCGAAGTGCTTCTGTTTGTAGATAAATGAGATGCTGGGTTAGAGACCGAAGCCTGACATGGACCGTGGAGAATTTCCTGTCCATTCCTGCTCTCTGCTTTCACACAGGCCTGCACCGGGAAGTTTCCTTTAAGGGATGGGCTCTTGCTATGGAAGCCCACAAGGAAAGAGATTTTGACCTGTGTTCCCACAGACCTAAGGTGAAATACCTGTCTTGTAAATGTGTTGTGGGCATACTTTTAATGTGTGGAAAGAAAACCTGCATTTTGAGAAGACAGCCTCAGTCCTTTCTCACAGCCTTGAATCCACACTGCCCTGCCTTAACAAACATACTATAGAAAATTCTGTAGTGTAAGTTTAGACAAAATTGTATTTGAATGCTTTGAGCATAGCCTTCCAGATTAAATACTGCTGCCAAGGGGTTAATTGGACTTAAAGATTCCTCCCCATGAGAACTGAGACTCTGTGATAGAAATTCCATCTGTTTCTTGAAACGGCTTATGGGTTTGGCAACATCATGTGTTGGCTTGACAATTGCATAAAAATCCTTTTTAGCCTGATACAGGTATAATTTATTTTTTTCACAGTCTAATTTTAAATTAAAAACTACCCCAAGCCTGTCTCTGGGTTACCAAAGTTGTTCTGAATATGAGTAAGGCACTGCATGGCCATCTCTTGACCAAAAAGTTGTAACTTCCCTGCTCTATTGGAGGAGTAAATTATTCTTTCTCCAGTTTAGTGCTATGAGGATTGGAATGGTCCGGTGAAAGCAGCCCTGCAATACTTCTGGACCTACCTTCCTGATTTCAGGGCATTGTTTACAGACTGTCTTCATTAGGTTCCAGAATGTAATACAACCTTTAGCACATGTGCATTTTCCATGAATAACTTTCATGCGGGTAAATCCAGGCTTAAAAAAACAAAAGAAGTAGACACATGCTTAAGGGGATTAAGCCCTCCTGTGGGTGGATGGAAGCTGGGAAGGAGAAGTTCTTCCATCTCTCGGCCTTCATCAGGAAGGGAGATCTACTCCCCCTGGCTCCCTCTCTTTTTGCACACCTCCAGCTTTGAATTTTGCTGAGAGAGCTGCCTCGGCTAAATTCATCCTTGGATAGGTATTTCTTCCCTGGAATAGGACTTTCTGCTTCATTCTCCTCATATTCTGTAAGCACTGGCTTTTGATCATGTCTTTTCCTCATCTGGTGTAGACCTATTTGGTCATAGTAGGCCCATACAAGATAAGATTTCAGATTGTGAACCTTAATTCTAACGTCTTAAATTCTATTTCTACATTTTTTCTGGTTCCACATGCCACTACTGCTAATGAGGGTCCTTTTCCTTTACCTAGAAAATATGTTCTTTGGATCCAAATTAATCCTTATGCTTTACATGTATAAAGAAAGTGAACAGCACTTGCTAATTTGTTCAACTCTCAGCTGTGCTCTGACAGAACCAGTGGGTGAGTGGGCAGTGTTTGTGCTGGAGGAAGACAGAGTTCGTGCAGCTGCTGCATCCATTCCTGCACCTGCCCATCAACCAACAAGACTCAGGCAGCATCAGGCCATCCTCTGCCCCAGATGAGTTGTTCTGTTCCTTTATTTAGAGCTAAGGGTTAACAGGTTTCTGTCTCCAGAATAAGAAGATAATGAACTCAGGATCATGAATTTAGCTAGATTTTTGGGCCAGGTACATCACCCTGCAGTCTTTATTTCCAGGAAAAAATGCTTGACCCTAAGCTTCTAGAAACCATGAAAGAGGCCTTTAAAGACTAGTACCCATGGTATTCATGATCCCCGTCTGCTATTTTTCACTTACCTCTTCTTGTTAGGCCATGATTTGATACTTAAATATTTCCACATCGTCTGTAGTAATCAAAAAAGAAGCTCTATCAAGACTTTTGGAGCCATGTCAGCTGGCACCCGACCCTGCTTTTGTGGATGCCTGCTGCCTTGAGCCAGTGCCTGCTGCACCAGCTACCCTTTAGAATGTGCCCAGCCTCCTGAGAGAGCAGATAAAAATCTTCCTCCTCCAGCCTTTCCACTTAGCACATCCTTCTTGGTACCCTCCCCATCTCCTCCTCCAAAGCTCTGTTGGTAGCCACCGTGAGTCTTCATGCTCTTTGCCATTCACCTCTGCACCCCTCTAGCTCCCTTTGAAATGGCAAGTTTGCCTTCAAACTGCAATACTGGCTCTCCTTTAATGCTATGTATTTGGGTCAATGCCTCCATCACAAGGCCACGGGTCTTGGTTAGAAGGGAGAAGCAGGTGTAAGGGGAAAGCCTAGGTCAGAGCTTTAATTAAGGCTTGTGTGGGAAAGGCAAGGTTATCAACTGAAAGATAATTGCAGCCTCAAGTTTGTTTCCCTGTCTAAACTGGTGTGTGAGTGGTAGTTGCTGTGTAGCATCTTCAGATGCTCCAAACCGGCCGTGAGGTTTTGACACACGCAACAGCTCCCTAGAGGCAACGTCTTTAGGCTGCTGTGTTCTGAGTAGCGAGCTGTTGTGTTAGGCTTTCTTTTCCTGCCTTTTGGATCTGTTAGTGAAGGTAGGTGTAGCTGTATGCCAGGAGCAAGGACGCTTGTGCTGGATGTGACAGTGACAGATTTCTGGATGCCTAGACAGTTGTGACAGCAAATAGGACAGAACTGTCCCCGGGCAGTGTTGACTGTGACAGGGCAGAGCTGCCCCCAGGCAGTTCCAATGTGCTCCTGCGTCCTGCCTTTTTTTTTTTTTCTTTCTCTTTCCAAAAGTGAACAAATCTTAAAGCATGTAGTGCATCTTAAATGATTATGGATAACTCAGTGTCTGTCTCCAAAATGTCACCTTTAGGTCATATTTCACAAACATGGGACTGACTTAAGGTGGAGGATTTTAAAAGGTTATGTTTTGTAATGAGGAGAGAAATCAACAAGGTTTCATTTTGGTTACTGAAGAAATTGATTTTTTTGTCTTTTTGAAACAGTTTCACTGAGCAGTTCAGACTGGCCTTGAACTCACTATGCACCCCAGGCTGGCCTTGAACTCAGCAGTCTACCTGCCTCAGCCTCCCAAGTGCTGGAATTACAGGCATATGCCATCATACCTGAAGAAACTGAACTTTAAGAGTTAAAGATTGTTTAAATGTTGGCTTGTTATAAAGTGTTTTTAATAATCAGTTTATAATTGGTTAAGTAAACAGCAACTATTTTAGGTTATTGCACACGCACTATATTTATGGTACTAGAGATATATACCTATGTGAAGACAAAATATGTTGTGGATCTAAGCTTTAATATTCACTTTATAGAGAGAAGGCTACATATGCACTATGCATGCAGAATAACTAATAGTTGCTCTCTTTCCTACAATATAGTTGCATCTAGACCTTAAACACATACAACAGTGGTCAAAATTTTTGACCTTTCTTTAAATTTGGTCCTATGATTTAAAATTTTATCTACATCTATTGGCTTTGACTAAATAAGTATGTTCTTATTATATAAATGATACATAGTTATGTATTGTGTAATAAATCTATTTGTGGTATGTAACTCTATTTCCTAAACTCTAGGAGCTCTAAAGACAATTTAACTATTGTCAGTACTATTATATATGTAAACATGCTAAAAAAAATCTAGTTCGCCTTAAGAGTAAAAATTAAAGCTGGGTGTGAGGGCACATGCCTGTAATCCCTGCACTGAGGAGACTGAGTTAAGAGGATCATTTGAGTTGGAGGCCAGCCTGGGATACACAGTGAGTTCAAAGCCAGCCTGAACTGCTTAGCAAGATCTTGTCTGAAAAAAAAAAAAAAAGGAGTAAAAAAGCCATAATGGTAACCTTGCAGTTTATTAAATACCTTTATGCTCCCCGAGTATACACTCCCTCTAAAATACAAATACTAATGGTGATCACAATTGATAAAAGAGGTTGCTGTTCACAAGTCATTCTTCTTATTTCAAAGTGCCTGATATCCAGATAGAATTATAATAGTGAAGATTAAAGCCTACTGCTCCTTCCTCAAAACCGGGGTAACTGACCTTTTGTGTGTTCAACAGCCAAACATTAGAGATCAACACAAGGAAGACACCTGGGCAGAAGACAGCTGTATTTTGGCATTGCCCTCCAAGGTCAGCCAGGACCCAGGGCACAAGGGATCCTCTCTAAAAGGATCAGATGCACAGAATCAAATCTCCCCAGCAGGGAGGTTGTTGGACCCTAGAGGACAAGAGAAATTAGATTCTTTTCATGGTAGTAATTCTTTCTGGGGTAAGATGGTATCTCAGTGTAGTTTTAATTTGCATTTCTCTTATGGCTAGTGATGTTGAACATATTTCTATGTACTTTTGGCTGTCTGTACTTCTTTTTAACATGAAAGAAATTTTGGGAAAATTATAAATATATTATATCCATTACTAACTGATTTTCGTTCTAGAAGAAAAAGACAATGTAAGTAGCAGCACAAGGCAGAGGTCAGCTGAGACCTCCAGGCTTATATAAAGGCAACATGGCATGGAATTTGTTGTTCCTGGGTACAGGCAGGCAGAGGGCAAAAGGGCAGTCTGTAGGGAGCAAAGGGAACCAGGCTTTTTTTTTTTTAATAGGGCTTAAAAGAAGGCAAGAGACATTAGGGAGGCAGATCTTAGTAAACGTCAGTGATCAGAGTGCTCTTGATGTCTCATGTTTCAGTGGGCAAAGTCCTTGAGGCAGCCAATGTAAATTTTTGAATGTCTTCAGATGTCCAGGTGTTTGGAAGATTCTGTGTTCAATCTTATCTCTTTTAAAATGTCCTGTATTTGCTGAGGACACTGGTGCTGAGCTGAGAACAATGCCTCTCCTGGCAGACAGGTTGGGTACTGGGAGAGTCATGTCCAAATTGAACCCTACAGACACTAGATGTGAAGAGTTGCAGGTAAACCCCAAATTCTCGAGGGCTGCAGAAGGAGTTGCAAGGTAATACCCACATAGATATCCATCTGCCCAGGTCAGAAGAGCTGAAGTAGAGGCACTCTCAGGCTCCTCAGAAAAATAAAGGCAAACAAACAGAAATCCCAGAGCAGAAAAACAAAAAACACTGAACAAAAAGCTTCCAACATCTGCCAGTCCTGAGGTGTCTGAAATTAACTTAGGAAAATACCTGTTCATGCTGTGTGGTGTGGAAATCCGCAGTGTGTGAGGTGCGCTGGGTTCCGTGGACAGCTCAGCTGCACATGAGGACGAGCTTGGCAGCAAGATTAAAGGGCAGAAAATTGCTGTGGATAAATTTTCTAACTTGAAGAAGAATGGGAAAGTATATTGGCGAAACCAGAACAGCAACCTGCCCTTTCTTGCAGACCTAACAGAAATGCAAAGTGAAAGCAAAAATATCTTAGATGAATTGAAAAAAGAAAACCAAGAGATAGAAAACTTAAAGAAGACCAAAATCAAGAAATAGTCACCCTCCAGAAAAGACCTAGAATAGCAAAGGCAATTCTGGGCAACAAAGGGAAGGCAGGAGGCATCGCAATCCCTGATTTGAAACTATACTACAAAGCTACTGTGATAAAATCAGCATGATACTGGAATCAAAACAGACCTGAAGATCAATGGAATAGATTAGAAGATACAGCCACAACTACAAACACACTCAGCCACCTCATCTTTGACAAAGGGGCCAAACAGGTGCATTGGAAGAAAGACAGCCTCTTTAACAAATGATGCTGGAAAAAGTGGCTTTCCATATGCCATAAACTAAAACTAGATCCATGCTTATCACCATACACTAAAATAAAGTCAAAATGGAGCAAAGATCTAAATATAAAAACAGAGACACTAAACTTACTAGAAGACAGAGTAGGTAAAAATCTCAATGACATAGGAGTAGGCAGAGAGTTCATGAACAAAAATCAGATTGCACGGGAAACACTTCCCAGAATCAACAACTGGGATCTCATCTTTTTTTTTTTTTTTTTGCGGCACCAGGGATTGAACTCACAACCTCGCGCCTGAGACAGGCACTTAAGACACTGAACCAAATTCCCGGCCCCGGTTTTTTTGAGGCAGGGTCGCAGTGTGTGGCACAGGCCAGCCTTGTGCTCATGTTGTAGCCCAAGCTGGCCTCGAACTCCCAACGCTCAGCCTACCTCAGCCTCCCGAGTGCTGGGATTAAAGGCCTGCGCCACCACACCCGGCTTGGGATCTCATCTTGCTACAAAGTTTTTGTATGTCAAAGGAAATGTCCAACAGAGTGAAAAGAAAACCCACGAACTGGGAAAATATCTTAGCCCATTGTCCATCAGACAAAGGACTTCTGTCTAAAACATATAAAGAATTAAAAGAAATCAGGCCCCTAAAATTCAAGGACCGAATCCAAAAATGAGCATCTGAGATGAATACACACTTCTCAGAGAAAGAAATACAAATGACAAATAAATATATGAAAAAATGTTCAACATCCATGGTCACTCAGGAAATACAAATTAAAACAATGCTGAGATTCCATCTCACTCCAGAAAGAATGGCCAAGATTAAAAAATCAACCAACAACAAATGCTGGAGGGGCTGTGGGGAAAAAGGAACTCTTCTCCACTGTTGGTGGGAGTGTAGACGGGTACAACCACTGTGGAAGTCAGTGTGGAGATTCCTCAAGAAGCTAGGAATAGAGATCCCATTCAACTCAGCTATCCCACTTCTGGGCATTTTCCCAAAAGAATTGAAAACATCATACCACAGTGATATCTGTGCACCCATGTTTATAGCAACCCAATTTGTAATAGCCAGATCTTGGAAACAACCCAAGTGCCCATCAATCAAAGACTAGATAAAAAAGATATGGTATTTTTATATGATGGAGTACTACTCAGCTATTAAGAAAGATTGCATTGAGACTTTTTTAAGTAAATGGTCACGACTTGAGACCATACTCATAAGTGAGATAAATCAAACCCACATGTGTAAATACCGTATTGTCTCCTTAGTGTAAGAAATGGAAAAAGTATATATGATCCAAAATCTATAATAAATACTATGTAAGGGCAAAAAGCAGCTCGAAGAGCAAAAGTAATTGGGAAGGGAAAAGGGGGAAAGAGAAAAGGGAAAAGGAAAAGATATAAATCTGTATAT
>RJWM01001200.1:39275-165652 GCA_004363535.1 Dasyprocta punctata
TCATATGATTGGATCAGTTTTACATGTCTATATCTGTTAATGTAAGTAACCATTTTGAAGATAACAATACGCAGTATTGCAACCATTGTCAAGTTTCTATCATCCTGTTTTGTAAACCTGCAATGTTACTGTTGTGCATTTACTCTAGTCGTTTGTTTGTCTCTTTTGCTTGTTGTCTTTGTTATACATGTCTTTTTTTTCTTTCTTTTTCGCTTAAATTAAAAAAAATAGAAATAGTCACCCTGATTTCATGTAACAATGTGTGGCATTTGTTGTTCTATAAGCTTTTCTGTTGACCACTTCAAGAGAGATTTACCATACAGTCTGAAATGGTGGGATCCGACAGTGGTAAACAGTTGTTAAAATCTGGTGTTACTTATCAGTGTTTATTTCTGGTCAAGTCCTTCACTTGAAAAGTGTTTTGATCTCCCAACCTGTGGAGGTTGAAAGAGGTAATGTGTTCCCAGGAAATGGAGAAACCTTTGCTGGAGTAAAGATTGAAACTGAAGAGCATGATACTCAAATTACGTTTAAATATCTTTCCTCCTGTAAGAGTGAAGCTGATATTTTGTCAGTGTTCTCAGAAGTATAGGGTCCTTGGTCTTTGATATATCTTCAAGCATCTAGTCATTACTTATGATTTGGTAGGAATTTTTTCAGTCACTGTAGCCTGCTTTGGCAGTTTAGTAATTTGGGTAAGAGTTCTCCAGTTGGCACCCAGACATCTGGAGGACAAAACAGTGTGAAGAGGCTCCACCAGCTGGGATTTTCAGAATTGATCTAAAATCTACAGCCAATTCCAGATGTGTGATTTTAAATGTTTATCCTTAGAAACATATTTCTGAGGGGAATGTTATTAAAGAATGTTTCAATGCCCTGACTCAAATTTCAGCAGACATACTAATGTTTATATCAGTGGTGGTGAACAAAGTCAAACTATATCTTGAAAAGCCTATTGTTTCTTTAAATATGATATTGCCTCAAGTTTCACTGGAAACTCACCATAGAAAAATTTCCAGCATTTCACCTACAAGAGAGACACTTCGGGTTTTTCTTACAGATGGACACATGAAAAAGTAATTCACCAGTTGACTGATGTCCTGAATATTGCAATTAAGAGACATGTCTTGTATTTACCAAGGGACAAAAACCTAGCACCAAATGAAGTTCTGAAAACTTGTGGTCAGAAAGCAAATAAAGCAATCTTGTTTTCAGGAGGTATTGAGTCCATGGTGATTGCAACCCTTGCTGATCATGATATTCCTTTAAATAAACCAATTGATTTTCTCAATGTAGCTTTCATGACAAAAGACAAGACTATAGGAACTATCTTTCATAAAAGGTGAGAACAGAAAGATCACTGTGAAATGCCTTCTGAAGAATTTTCTGAGAACACTGATACTGTTGATGGTGATAGGACTAATGATAATGTCCCAGATAGAATTAGTGGAAGAGCTGACTAAAGGAACTACAAACTATTAACCCTTCTGAATTTGAATTTTTGTTGAAATTAATGTTTCTCTGGAAGAACTGCAAAAACTCAGAAGAAGTCAAATCTGTCACTCTAACACAGTTTTAGATGACAGCATTTGCTATGGGGCCTGGTTTACTTCTAGAGGAACTGGTTGGTTAGCAACCCAGGATGGAGGGAAATCATATCACAGCAGTACAAAGATAATTCTCACAGGAATTGGCGCAGATGAGCAGCTTGCTGGCTACACTTGTCATCGTGTCCACTTTCAAATACTTGGACTGCAAGTGTTGAACAATGAAATAGCAATGGAGCTGGGTCAGATTTTTTTCTAGAAACTTCGATCACAGTCATAGAGCTACTGGTGATCACAGAAAGGAAACAAGATTTCCATTCCTGAGTGGAAATGTTGTCTCCTTTCTAAATTCCCTACCAGTATGGGAAAAGGCAAACTTGACTTTATCCCATGGAATTGGTGAAAAACTATTTTTATGTCTTGCAGCTGTGCAACTTGGTCTCACTGCCTCTGCCCTTCTGCCAAAATGAGCCATTCAGTTTGCATCAAGAATCACAAAAATGGAAAACAATAAGGAAAAGGCATCTGACAAGTGTGGAAGGCACCAAGTCATTTCCTCAGAAAACCTTTCTTTTGAAAAGGAGATTAAATCATAATATGATTTCACAGTGTTACAGTATTTATGGAATGACAGATATGAAAAATAAAATATTTCACAGTTTTATTATTGTAAAAAAAAAAAGGAAATACCTATTTAAATATCCTTCAAACTTCTTTCCCTGCTTCATCCTGAAACTTCTCAAAAAAAATTAACAAGCTATGCAGGGTGAGGTTGAGTGTAGAGAAGTAGCGAAGAAGTCATTCGTTTCTCCTCATTTTTACTACACATTTTTAGCCCTAAGCATCCAAGAAACTTAGTTCTAAGTACTTTCCTGGGAGGCCCTATAATTTCTTAGTTATGAATATTTTATAAAATTTAGTGACGGTAGCTGTCCTTTACCCAAAAGCAAGCTAAAACACCATGAGAATGGCCCAGGTTTTCGCTCAGGGAGAAGAAAAATGCAACAGAGACAGAGGGAACTATTCTGTCATGCGAAACAGCACTGACAGCTTGGACTGAACAGATCGCACTGTGGAGAAGGCTCAGGAAAGACAAGAAACAGTATTTCTGCTTTCCCAGTAACACATAATCTCTTCAAAAACCAAAGATTTATTGAAAAAACAGTAAGTTAGGACACAGGTTGAAAGAGATAAGAAATGAGTGAAAGAATCAAGGGAATAACCATAGAACTAAATACCAAAAACATAAAAGGAACCACAGTCTCATGGCAGAATAGCAGAATTGCTGGAGGTCAGGGATGAACTTGAATTCCTTTGAAGAATGCTGGAAGAAGAGAGCAGCAGCGGCTGTTACTCATGTGTGCGCACTTGCTGACCACCAAGCACATGGTAGATTGGAAGCAGAAACTTGGCAAGGTTACCTGCTGTGTCCTGGCAAACAGCCAGCAGGTGAGTGGTAGGACTCACACCCAGGTCTGTCTGCCTCCTCAGCATGTCTGCTGAGCTTTTCACTGCTAATGGATAGAGCTGGAGAACATTTGAAGAGCTGACTCAGAGATGACAGGCACTGATAGAGAAAGTTAAGCATAAGTAAATACAGAATGGAATATTGTCTTCTTGAACTGAGAAAAAGTTGTATTTCTAAAATGAAGGCTCTTATCCGGAAAACTGGACAATTGACTCATAAAAATAAGGACTCATACTTTCTGAAAAAGTGAAAATGGGGTAAATGAAAATCAGAGTTAAAGAATTGTCAAAAATGAGTTTCTGCTTCCCTTAAGAATGTAGGGGGATATGTATTCATATTCATGGTGGTATCAAGTATCAGATGAAAAGTTTGTATCCTAAGGAAGTAGTCTGAAATGCAGAAAAGAAATGACATGAACGCAGTGGCGATTAATAAATCAGGAAAAATATTTAAAATAGTTACAAAATTTTAAATGTGTTAATTTAAGCAAACTTTTAATGTTTGGTGTAGATTGTTAGAATAGAAAAGAAATACTTGCTTCTTATTGACAGAGCCTGGTAACTGAGGTTTTTTATCAATGATGATATCTTTGCAAAAATTTAGGAGGTCGTTATGAATCCATTTGACACAATAGCAGAGTAGGACACTGTTGAAGTTGGTGATCATCTTTGTATTCTTGGAGGTAACCCTACACAGGAGCAGGATAAGGCAGCAATGCTGGCTGGTCTTTCATACAAATCAGTTTCTCTGTAGATTCTGTACCTAGCTTGGAAGACCTGCAATAAGTTTTTATTGTCAAGTCACTAACCCATAGACCCACAGGTAGTGTTAGAAAAAGAAAGGTTTGTTGGAGTCGGGCTGGCTGGAAGATAAGGAGAGGATTTAGGAAAGGAAGACATTTCAGTCAGAACAAAGAGTGCAAAGAAAAATATGTTTTTCAGATCCCATGTAAAACTGCGGCTGCTAGCCCACACAGACAGAACAGAGCCAGTATAACAACATCGCAGTGTTATAGCATGATAATTACTAATTATATATTTTCCTATTTGATGCTCCTGAAGAATCTTTGAAGCTTGGAACAACTAGTATTGCATCATTCTTTATTCATCCTTGAATTACAAATAAAAGGGTTGAGGGACAAGGAATGTAAGATATTCTTTCTTAAGCAGATTGTTGCTCGAGCAATTGTTAGGCAACTCATAGTAATTTGATGGAAGAAATTGCAAGCAATAGAAACTGGCTTAAATTCAACATTGAAAGTGATGGAGATTCAGTGTCATAACATGGAGAAATGACTGATAAAGAAGTAGTTCAGGTTTCTATAAAGGTACGTTTGCAGTGAGGTCTGAGGTTAGAATCTGATTAGTGGTAAATGAAAAGACAATCCCCCAGCAATATTCTAGAAACTGAGGGATAAATTATTCTCCCACAGTCCAGAAATCATGTGTATCAGTAACGGTTTACTAGAGAAAGAGATTTAATATTGTAATAAGGATAGGGAAATGAAGTGCTCAAAATTAAAGAACGGCTGGGAAGGGGAAAGGAGAAATGGAAGAAAGGAAAAGATTATATATTTGTAGATACACACATATAACTGTATGTATGTATAAGTATGCAAGATAGATAATTATACTACTGATCCTCTGTTACTTCATCAGAAAGAATAGTTTGTGTTGTCATTGTTTGTCTGTTCATTTTTTATGCCTAGATCTCATAACTTGAACAACTGCTTCTAAGATAACAATATGTAATATAAATTCTGTATTACTTCTACTTTTTTTCTGTTTTGTTTTTTTAAAATAAAAAATGTATAAGAAATTAACAAGATTGGCTTACGATGGTCAGCCAGAGAGTTGGATGAGGAAGCATGCAGAGGGGTCTGCACACAAGAGGCTGAAGGGTCCAGCCCAAGGTCTGGAGGTCACTGATGTGCCCCATGCAAGTCCGCATCAGGAGACCAATTGGTCTGTGACAAAATGCTGAAGTCTACAATAAAGGCTGAAGAATCTACACCGGAAGTTGAAGAGTTTCAGGTGGAGCTGAACTATCTGTGCCAGAAGCCAGGAGACAACATCCAAGCTAAAAGTCGTGACTGAAGAACCAGCAGTCAGTCCCTTCTCATTTCCCTTTTATTGTATGCAAACTTTTCCCCTTGGATGGGTGTAGCATTCTCACCATCTGGATATCCTCCTCTTGCACAACTTGAGGATGTTACAAAGTAAGGACTCTGGCCCCCTGCTGAATCACTTAATGAAACTTCTGACCTTCTGAAATTGCCACAATGAACATTATCGCAGAGCAGTAACAGCTTGTCCTCTACACCCCAGGAAGTAGAACTGCTGAGTCAGTTAAGCTTCTAGACTTCTCAAGTTGACACCATGTATCAACCATAAAAGCATGAAAGAAATAAGCAGATCCATTCAAAGAGGAAACTTATTGCAATGTTCCAAATCTGAAACACCAGTTGATGATTTGTGGCAGGTCCACTCCCCTCATGAGGCATGACAATAGGTCAATTATCTTATATAGGTAAGATCTTCCCCTTTAAGATGTCAAGAGATTTTGATTTGGGGTCTGCCTGTTCTACCTGAGCTTCAGCTGGGTAGGATCTCAAAACCAGCTCAAGTGTGACTGACATGGGAAACCAGAGCCATGTCAAACCAAGATGGCAGGAACTGAGAGCTGCTCAGGCTGGGCCTTATCTTCATTTCCTGAGGGACAGCAACTCTGCCATGTGCTTTAGAGACAGCCTCAGTATCTGAGACTCCTATTCTTCTAGTCAAGTGCTCATCCATCCATTTGAAAATTATTTCAGATTCTTAAGGCAAATGTGCTGTTGCTTAATTCCACAACAAACAGAGAATGTCAGCCAGTAGAAAGATATTTTGCAAATACATATTTGCAAATATATATTGTTTTTACTTTGGTTCTGATATAGCTGACCCCGGGATGAACAAAAACTCACGGAATGATGGAAATTTCTCAGAGCTGAGCATTTATTGCCAGGCCTGGTGACGCAGTCCCCACGAGCCAAATTTAGAGACTGCGCGCCGCTTATTGGCCCGAAAGGGCTTATAAAACATCAGAACAAAGGGAGGTAGGGTCTTGCAAGCACGGGTACAGAAGCAGATTGCATTGGTTAGTTTAAATGACCTTTTTTTATATTTATTGGAGAAGGCAACCTTAGGGAGGTCCCAGGTTGGGCAGTGGTGAGCATCTCCTGATATGGGCAGCAGATGCCCCAGAAAGGCACATGTCGTAAATTCCTTAGTCATGAGAATGGGCAGTTTTATCTCATAACCCAGTTTTTTGGTCAGCTCTGTCCTTGGGCAACTTTAAATTGTAACAGCTCAATTCCTGGGGGTGGACAGTTACAGGAAGCAGAAACTCAGGCAGGCTAAGGGAGAGACAGTGATCTGGGGAAGGGGGTCTTTGGCATGAAATGGCGCATACAGAACAGGAAAGCAGTGCATTAATTATTTATAGGCTATTACAATCCCCACTGATGTCGTGACTTGAGTCTAAATCTTTGGACTGACATCAAGGCTCTTGAGGTATTAGTTGGTACTCTTGAGAATGGAGCATCATGAGCTTTACGTTCTGGAGTTGACCCTGCAGTTGGTTTATGATTATTGCCCCAGTCACAGGACGAGCTAGAAGAAAGGGCAGCATATGGTTTTTTATAGCTATTTTTTTATAATAGGGTGGTGAAGCAGACAGACAAAGCCAGCATGACTGCGTAAGATCTGCTTGGGACTGATTAAGAGTAGAATAAGCTCCCAGAATTAGGTCATATAATCGGTCGCCAGCAGTCATGGAATCATTAGGAGCCTGTGAGGGTGATGGCTCAAGAGTAGTGGTGGGTTTTAGTTGGAGAGGCAAGCTGGTCTTAGCTATTACAGAGTTAGGCCCTATTCTGATTGTTTTTTGGGCAACCTCTTCTTTTTTGATCAAAATTAGTCTTCCGCTATTAGTGTCTGGTTCCTAATATCTGATTCCCCATGTCATTCCGGTAAGCCATTTAGGGTCGATAGGGGTGGTGATGGTTATAATTAAGTCCTCATAATTTTTTTTTATGATACCAGTAATCAAGTGGCTGGCAATTGTCTGGTCCCCATCGTACTCTAAGGTGTTCATTGGGATGAGCGGGTGTCCATGCGGTTGCTACTGTCTCACAACCCCAGTAGGCACAGTAGTAATGTTCTGGGAAGTTATAATATGCTCTACCTTTTGTAGCAGCTGGACAAAGGTAAACTGGTATTTTGTTGAAAAATTCGTTGAGGCACGGTTTAATAAGGGCCAGTTCACAAGTGTGGACCTTAAACGTTGGGCTTCCTGACCCTACCCAGGTTTTAACCTCCTTTTGATCATCCCAGTGAATGATTGACCATTTCCACGGTTTGTGGAGATTAGGGTTGGGTTCCCCTGAGGGAAGGGGGGGAAGGAGCAATAATCTCAGGAACAACCTTATGGCAAGGGTCCAGCTCATTTTAGTGAGCTATGTGGTAAGACTGACAGGCAATTTAAGAACGTGAGAAGGGCAACTATACCTAGGAACAAAAACAAGTAAGTAACCTTATGGAGCAGGCTAAAATCCTGCGGTAAAACAGTCTAAAGGCCTATAGCAAACATGAATACTATTAGCACAAGTAAAGTAAATAACAAGTCTGAATAACAAAGCATAAGTAGTCTAGGCCTTAACAAGCTTGACTTTGAGGGGGTTACCCGTTTGTCGTATCTTCCACTGAGTTTGTTTTGATTTTTCTGGAGAGGCATCGACCACCTTGACGTGTGTGTGATGGATCTAAGGAGTCTTTTTGGCCACCTTGACAGCGGTGGGTGTAGAGAGCACTACTGTATATGGGCCTTCCCACCGGGGTTCCAGTGACTCACGCTGATGTTGTCATCAAAATCAGAGCTCCCGGTTTGATGGTCGAGCTTGGAGAGGGTCCCTCTGCTGGGGGCAGATGTCTCTGCTTGAACAGCTGATGAATGGAGGTCAGCACAGGTTGAAGATCCTGTAGGGACTTAATAAGGTCTTGATTAGAAATTTCAGCAAGTTTTTCTTTAGAGAACTTTGGAACCAAAGGAGGGGGCCAGCCATACATGGCCTCGTAAGGAGTGATCCCGGAGACATATGGAGTACATCGGGCACTCAATAGGGCAAAAGGCAGGAGAGTCACCCAATTATCATCAGTCTCTAGAGCTAGCTTAGTAAGCATCTCCTTTAAGGTGCGGTTCATCCTTTCCACTTGACTTGAGCTTTGAGGCCGGTACGCGCAATGGAGTTTCTAATTGATCTTTAGTACCTGTATTAATGGAGGCTGTAAGTTTCGTCAGTCGAGAAATGAAGAAATGATCTCGAAAGAGTTCAGTAAGTTTTGATCCTCCCAAATGAGTTGATTGGTGGGCCTGATGAATTAATTTATGTCCTAATGCCTCTGGGAGTAGTACTCATTTATCAGGCAACTGATACCATCCACCTGGTATGTTTGGCTTGGCTTTTAGTTGGGCAGCCAATTGTAAATCTTGTCGGGTGTAAACAGGCTCCGATAAAGCAGGTGGGACCAGGAGGAGGGCTGGTATCACCTCAGGAGAGGCTTTTGTCCCCACTGATGTAGTAGCTATTTGTTTTGCAGCTTGGTCAGCCAGGTTATTCCCTTGAATAATCGGGTCTGTTTCCTTTTGGTGTGTTTTACAGTGGATGATAGCCACTTGACAAGGTAGCCATATAGCCGCTAATAAGTCTAAGATTTGTGGGGCATTTTTGAGTTTACTTTCGGCTGACGTTAAGAGTCTTCTTTCTTGGTATAAGGTCCCATGGACATGAACAGTAGCAAAGGCATACCTGCTGTCAGTGTAGATATTGACCCTTTTTTTTCCACTGCCAGCTTTAAGGCCTTGGTCAGAGCGATGAGTTCAGCCTTTTGGGCTGAAGTCCCTGGTTCCAGTCCTTGGACCCAAGAACATCTGTGTCGGTGGTCACAGCAGCCCCTACTACCCTTTTACCTTGCCAGATAAAGATGCTTCCATCAGTGAAGTAATTAGGAGCACCGTCCAAAGGCAGGTCAGTCAGATCTGTTCGTAGATTCTGAAGGCTGTTGGGGAGACTGGAACAGTCATGGAGAGGAGCAGCCGACGGGTCATCATCTGGCATTAGAGTGGCTGGGTTTAAAGCAGTAGATGTTCTGAAAACCACCGAGTCAGGATCTAGGAGCAAGGCTTGGTAATGTAAAATTCTGGCATTGGACAGCCATCTCTCGGGAGGCGCTCTGACAAGGGTTTTAAGGTCGTGTGGGGTCACTATCATGACCTTTTGCTCAAATGTAAGTTTTTTAGTCTCTTTTAAAAGTAACGCTACAGCTGTAATAATTTTTAAACAAGGAGGCCACCCTCCTGCCATTGGGTCTAGTCTCTTAGAAAGGTAGGCCACAGGCCTCTGCCAAGGCCCCAATGTCTGGGTTATTACTCCCTTTGCGATGGCCCTCTGTTCATCTACATATAGGGTGAAGGGCTTAGTTACATCTGGGAGTCCCAAAGCAGGTGCCTCAGTCAATGTTTGTTTAAGCTGCCTGAAAGCCTCTTCACAGGCTTCTGTCTACTCTAGTGGTTCCTGGGGTTTTTTTTTTTTAGGGTGTCATACAATGGTTGAGCTATTTTTGCAAAATGTAAGATCCATAATCTGTAGTATCTTATTGCTCTCAGGAACCCTCGGACTTGTCTCTTTGTCCTTGGGGAGGGGATCTGTAGAATAGCTTGAATCCTTTTGTTCGATAGGGCCCATTGCCCCTTCTGTAACTGATACCCTAGATAAGTCACAGTTTGTTGACATAATTGGGCCTTTTTAGCTGAAACTTTGTAGCCTAAGCTATCCAAGGACAACAATAGCTCCTCTGTGGCTTTCTTACAGAGCTCGTAAGTGGGGGAGGCTGTCAATAAATTATTTACATATTGTAAGAGTATTACCTTAGGGTGGTCTTCACGAAAGCTCAACAAGTCCCTAGCTAGAGCCTCATCAAAAAGGGTGGATGCATTTTTATAACCTTGTGGTAAACGTGTCCAGGTTAACTGTTTAGTTACACCCGAGTCTGGATCAGTCCATTCAAAAGCAAAAATAGGTTGACTTACCGGCACAATGGGCAGAGTGAAGAAGGCATCTTTAAGATCTAATACCGTGTATCCGACACAGTCTGGGCTGAGCAGGCTCAACAAGGTGTAGGGATTGGGTACAGTGGGATATAAAGTCAGTGTTCATTGGTTTACTTTCCGGAGGTCCTGAAGCAGACGATAGTCTTGCGTCCCAGGCTTTTGCACAGGAAGCAGGGGTGTGTTCCACGGCGAGGTGCAAGGAATGAGGATTCCATTTGATCTCAGTCTCTGAATGTGGACTTTAATTCCCCTTCGAGCCTGGAGGCTTATAGGGTACCAACACATTCTGACAGGGATGGCCTGAGGCATTAGTTCAATTACAAGAGGCACCTGATTAATCGCTAACCCAGGAGGATTGGTCTCCGCCCAGACTCCCGGGATTGCCTCCTGCCGTTGTAACAGCAGCTCAGAATCGGCTTGGGGTGGGGTTTTACTTTCAAGCAAGAGGTGCCCCTCCCCCTCCTGATAAGGGGCCATAACTCGGATTGGATCTTTATCTGATGGCCTTGTTTTCATGTACAATTCAGGCTCTTTAGACTGAAAGCTGATATGTACTCCTAGTTTATGAAGCAGATCCCTGCCAAGGAGGGGATTCGGGCATTCAGGCACCCAGAGAAATTCATGTTGGGTAACCTTGTGTCCTGGACGAGCCAAACTGGCTGTCACTTTGGGGTAGGACTTGTGGTTTCCCATAGCTCCTATCATGTTGACTTTTCCTCCCAACAGTTTCCCCAATGGCGTAGTTAATATTGAAAACATGGCGCCCGTATTCACCAGGAAATTTACTGGTTGTCCCCCCCACTTGTAGAGTTAGCCGGGGCTCGGGGGGTTTTGGCTTTTCCAATTGTAAAGATCAGAGGTAGAGAAGGGGGTGTAAACAAAGACAGCACTTCCTGGTTGCCCGGGCACCGGCACTTTGCGTAAGGGGAGCAAAGGCACCACTGCCTCTGTAACTACTTTAGAAGGACCCGGGCGCAAGTGGCTCCACATGCAGACTGGACTGCAGGGTAGTGAAGGAGGGGTAGTAGAGTCGGGCTGATGCCCGGGGGAGGGATGGGGGGAGGAGATAAGAGGGAGGGAGTTAAGGGGTTAAGAGGATGCTCTTCTGCCTGCAACACAGGGGGTGGGGGGGGTGGGTACCGGCGATTGGTTGGAAGTCACTTTTGGTTTGAGCGCCGCCACAAAGCCTCCAGGCGGAGGCTTGAGCCAGTCAGGGGAGTCATAGATAAGATCAATCAATCTAAATTTGGATGTAGACAATCTGATCGGGGTGGGAGGGGGGCCCAAAAACATGTTGGCGGGCTGCCTGGGCTGCCGACACATCAAAGGACCCAGTAGGGGGCCATATTCCTTTTGTTCCAATCAGCCATTCCTGCGTGACAGAAAGTGTTAATCTCCCTTTGTAAACGGGCTCTCCATAGCCCGCTGCCCGTTTCTTAAATTCCTTGAAATGGTTAAGGACTAGGTTAAGAGGTGTTGAATCTTCACTGGAGCTGGATTGGCCCATGGTCACCTGGAAGGGAACTCGGTCAGCGGAGACACAGGGCGCTATCAAGTTAAACAAAGAAGACAGACTAGACATACACACAGAAAAAGACTACCAAAACTGGGCTGCAGCCAAAAAGAAAATCAACATACGCTCTGAGTAATATTATTAAAATTTAGAGAGGCTTTTACAGATTACCAAGTTTACCGATTACTGAATGGAGCAAGCTAAGGATGATCAACAGATTGCAAATGGTCTGATGACCAAAGGAAACAAACCAATCTGCTTTTCTCCCGTCACTCACCCCCAGAGGTGAGGGCGTCCCCTCCTAAACTTAAGTTTCAAACTTAAGTTCCAAACTGTGGCGCCACCAAAGAAGCCTCAAAAAACAAAATTAATACTCACTCAAAAGATGTGTCCGTGAATCTGAGTCGGGGGTGGCTATTTGCCCATCCCAGGCGAGCCCCCAAATGATATAGCCTACCCTGGGATGAACAAAAACTCACGGAATGATGGAAATTTCTTGGAGCTGAGCATTTATTGCCAGGCCTGGCGACGCAGTCCCCACGAGCCAAATTTAGAGACTGCGTGCCGCTTATTGGCCCGAAAGGGCTTATAAAACATCAGAACAAAGGGAGGTAGGGTCTTGCAAGCATGGGTACAGAAGCAGATTGCATTGGTTAGTTTAAATGACCTTTTTAAATATTTATTGGAGAAGACAACCTTAGGGAGATCCCAGGTTGGGCAGTGGTGAGCATCTCCTGATATGGGCAGCAGATGCCCCAGAAAGGCACATGTCATAAATTCCTTAGTCATGAGAATGGGCAGTTTTATCTCATAACCCAGTTTTTTGGTCAGCTCTGTCCTTGGGCAACTTTAAATTGTAACAGCTCAATTCCCGGGGGTGGACAGTTACAGGAAGCAGAAACTCAGGCAGGCTAAGGGAGAGACAGTGATCTGGGGAAGGGGGTCTTTGGCATGAAATGGCGCATACAGAACAGGAAAGCGGCACATTAATTATTTATAGGCTGTTACAGGTTCATATATATGTGTACTTGTTGAAAGACAACAGAGATCGAACAAGTTTTTTAAAATAGGTTTTAATAATTTCAATCTAATTTACTTATACGTTAAAACCTTGCACACAGATTTTCTGGAAAGATAGCCAATTTTACTTGCTAATTAGGCACAAGCTTAGTGACCTCTGAAATCATTTCCCTTTATTCACGTTAATTTGGGGACAAAGGGTTAGAGCCATTGGACTTATGCCATCCATGAAATCCTGACTAAAGGTATGAGGATTTCTGCAGCCTCTGACTCTAAGGAGGACTTTCCAGACAGGTGGTATGCTAGCCAAGTTCCTCTTTTTCCTTTGCACTACTCATAAACTTCATTCTGGAATCTCTGGAAACATCCCTATCATCTCTAGAAATGATAGTATCTCATTCATTGGCTCCTGGGTGAAGCCAACAAATATTCCCCACTGAAGCAGGTTAGTTCTGTTTTTGTCCATTACCAGAGCAGAAGCTATAATCTTGTTTGATGTTTAAAATTAAATAGGCAAGCAATAGTTTACCTCCTTACTGATCATCTGATAGGGTCTTTTGAGGTAGCTCAAGTAATTACCTGTTGTTTCTAGTTCTTGAAAAGTACCACATATTCCATACTTGGTTAGAATCCAAAAATAGAGAATCTCCTTGGGAATTCTGAAGTTCCATGAAAATTTTCTTGTTAATCCTTTGTTATGTCATACAGGTTCTCTGAAGACTTTTCAGGTGAAAATTTAATTTCTAATGATTGATTATTTTGCCATACAAGAGACAACAGATGGGGGTGAATGTGGGGTTTTTTATTGTTTGCTTGTTTGTGGATAATGTTAATTGACAGAGAACATCCACACACACTTAAAATCCTTTAAGCGTTTGGAAATAGTTTTCATAGCTTGTACAAAATTTTCCAAACTCTTTGTTTTCTACAAACACCAAGTCCAAACTGCTAACCAGTTAAGTCTGCTGTAAGGTGTCAGATGTTGATTATTTCCCCCACATAAGAGGCTCTTCTATTCTCTTTAGATCTTTTCAAAGGACTTATAAATATTTGTGTTGTGCCTGGCTATAAAGGTAACCTTCTGCCTAGCAGGATATTCAAGGAGGTAGGACAAGGAAACAGGTAAGTTGTTCAGATATGGTAAGAATGATGCAGCTTGCGGAAATAGGTGGGGTGCCATTCATCTGGCAATGAAATAGCATTTACCTGTCCACTCTTCCATGGAGAGATTAGTTATAGATCAGCTCAGTTCAAAGTCTTACTAGGTCCAGTCTGCCTTCCTTTTCTTGGATACAGGTTAACTGGGACCTTCTGTCTTGGCTCCATAAAAGTCCTTAAATATTTATTTAAGCAGTGAGATCTGTGTCTGATTGCTTAGAACATTTACCTTCAGCAAAGATGACTGATCAGAGTTATTTGGTCATTATTTTTATTGTCACCATTTTTTTTTTCAGTTTTACCCTATTCCTTTTTTAAGAGCTTTGGCAGCTTTGTCGTTAGCAGTTGTGTATTATGTGAAGAGAACATTGGATCAGGAACCAAAAGCCTGAGTTTTCTTCAACTTCAAGTTCTGTGCAGATGGACTCTACCCTAAATGTGTCTCCTCCTCACATAATGCCTGAAGAGAAAAAAGATCCAGGAAACTTTAGCTTCAGTTATGATATTTCTTTAAAAAGTTTATTTTAAAAATACTACTTGGATATTCAAATTCTTCCACTTTTTGCTATTACTCATGACACAGTACTGAACACACTTGCACATGAATTTTTGATGGTCTTTTTAATTAGAACTTTAGAGCAGCACGTTGTCTTTTGCTGCATCACAGAGCACTCCAATACCTAGTTGTTAATGTCATCATGACCATTTCTTGCCAAGTCTATAGGCCAGAAATTCGGAAGAACACAGATGAGTGGTTCTAGCTCCAGGCTTAATGTGACTGTGGTGGCACTGTCAGTGGCTGTCACCTGAAGGTTTGACTGGGCTGAAGAAGCTGCTCCTGAAGTGGCTGCCAAGATGTTGCTGCTCCTCCCCATAGGCCCTCTCCATGGGGGCTGTGTCTGTGTCTGCACAGCATGAAGGCTAGCATGCCCAAGGAAAGCACCTAAAAGGCAGGAAGGAAGAGGAAGTCTGCAATGTCTTTCAGGATGTAACCTTGGGAGTCAGTGCTCCATCTTTTCAATATTCTATTGTGACAAGGTCCTGCCTTCAATGTGGGAGGGACCTACGCAGGGGTGAACAAGACCATCAGGCCATGAAAATTATTGGGACAATCTTGGAGGCAGACTACCACCAGTGGATTCCTAGAAATTCCAAGAGGAGGCCAAATTATAAGTGATTTAAGTGGGAAACCCACTTTTATTGATATATATCTTATTTATATATAAACCAAATCTTATGTTCCTAAATTTTCTAGTCTTTTTCCTTTGTCATTTGAAATGAATGATTGAATCTTCTACTATCCAAGGATATTGTGAGAAAATCAGAATTCTCTCCCCACCAACCCAAGTATTTGACAAGTTTTATGTTATTCTGGTCACCTATTCCTGTAATTTACAATTCCGTTGGCTTCTCATTTCTTCTTTGTAGTTTTCCTCCTGTAGTTGCTCTCCTTAGAGTGCTTTGTTTTGCACATGATACGGTCCTCATTTCTATTTCAATCCAGTGTTTAAAACAAAAGACTGTTGTATACAGCAGACTTTTAACTAAAAATTTGGAATAATGAGAAAGTTTATGATCGAGCATGATATTAAAAATAAAGTGTAATGAGAGATAGCGATGGCTAAACTTTTTATCTCAAGACATTTCTCGTTAGCTAGCTATTTCTTGAGGTCCCAATCCACAACTTACTTTTTCCCCTATTTCCTACTTAGTCCTTGTTCTTCTTCTCCTCCCCTCCCTCACCTTCCCCTCCCCTCCTCTCCTTTTCTCTTGTGTCCTCTGTTCTTCTTGAACACTGTCTCCAATTTGTATAGGAAAATCAAACTCTCCTTTTAATTTACTATGCAGAATAATTCAGCTATTGGACTGTTTTCTTTCAAATTATCTCACTGGAAGAGTCACTCACTACACACAAGAAGTTCGTAAATATAGTTTTTCTAAGTAAAGAGTTATCTTTTGTAGCATTAACTATACCACTCAATAATTTTCCTTTTCTTTACATATAGAAATATTCTTTACTTTTTTGTCTTGTGTCTTTCCTTAACTGTTTATTTTAGCATAATTTCAGGCTGCAAAAATATTGCAAAGAATCGTAGAAAAAATTCTCATATATATTCTTCAAATTTCTGCCACATTTTAACATTTTATTGCACTTGCTTTACACCTCTGTATGTGTGTGTGTGTGTGTGTGTGTGTAGATTTTTTTTGAACTGTCTAGGAATCAGATGAAGACATGATACCTCCTCATTCCTAAACACTTCATGTGTATTCTAAAGACAAAGACATTTCCTTATCAACATAGAATTACTAAAATTACACAGTTAATATAAATGTATTCTGATGATCAAATCTATAATCTTTTTCACATTTTCCAGTTAGCCCAAGAAATTCTTTCTCCATGAAACAGAACCCAAAGCCAAGTGTTACACTTTGCTGTCAAACTTCTTCAACCCCTTGCAGCCCAGTTAGTTCCTTAGTCTTTGAGTTTCATGATGCTGATATCTTTGAAGTTATAGTGTTAAACATACCTTGATGTAGATTTGCCTGTTTTGCCTCATGATTAGATTCAGGCTGTGTGTTGCTGACAAGAAGCAAAGAAGTGATACTGTGTTTTTCTTAGTGGACTATACCAGGAGAATATTTATGTGTATCAGTTGTTTTTAGATCTGAAAGAAAACTAAATCATAATCTAATCTCATTTCAATCTATATTTAAAGAAATTGAGCAAAGAAAGTCGATATACTATAATGATGCTAGGAAGTTAAACCTTATTGGCAACAGAAGTAGTATTTGGTGTTTGCAGAATCTCAGAATTTAAAACTGAAAAAGAACTTCTCGTGGGGATACCGCAGAGAAAACGAGGAAGGTTTGGCAGCTCTGGTTCTGCTTCTTATCACCCAGTTCGACAGAGCTTTTCTGATTTCAATTATTTATATGCTGATTTCCCATGTAAGAAACTTACATAAAAGATTTACCTGCTAAAAAACTTGAAAAACTATGAAAACAATTGTTCTTGTCTCTTGTCAATCCAAAGCATAAATGCCCTGTCGAGATATCATTTAACTTACACTTGAGATCCTCAGATGTAGAACTTACTGAATCCTCATTCAATGAAGATTTATGAACACTTTCCATATTCAAGCCATTTTTTAGGCATTTGGTATACAATGATGATATTTAGAAGGCTTTTCTTTTTTATAGATTTTATTTATTTATTTAAGAGAAAATGGACACAGAAGACAGAAACAAAAAGCAAAAAAAGACAAAGACAAACAACAACAACAATTCAATTACGATAACACTGTAGGTTTACATAATGAGATGGTTGGAATTTGGCAGTAGTTACAATATTGCATATCGTTACCTTCATAGGGGTTGTTCAGATTGACAGTTATAGATATGCAAAATTTATCAAATCATGAGTATTAACTTTTCTTTTTCAATAGCTAATGCATTTAGTAATATAGTCATTTTAACTGTCTTATGTATACCTATTTATAAATTTATGTCTTTTTCCTTTTCCTTTCCTTCCTTCCTCCTTTCCCCTTAGAATACCTCTTGTTATCATTAAAATAACTGCCCATATCATCAGGTCTAATATAATCAAGCAAGATAGTTCAGAATGAAGCTGATAAAGAATAAAAGAATGACCATAAAGAAGAGAAACAAAAAACTAAAGGGATCAACAAACAACAGCAATATATCCAATACTGTAACATTATAGGTTTACGAAATGAGATGATTGGAATTTTACAGTAGTTGTAACATTGCATATCGTTACCTTCAAGGGGGTTGTTCAGGTTGACAGATAAAGACATGTAAGATTGATCTAATCATATGAGTATCAACTGTTCTCTCTCACTAGTTAGTGCATTTAGTAATATAGTCTTTCAAACTATCTTATGTATACCCTCATATAAATCTATGCCGTTTTCCTGTTTTTTTTTTTTTTTCAGCACCGGGGATTGAACTCACAACCTCGCGCCTGTCAAACAGGCGCTTAAGTCACTAAGCCAAACTCCCAGCCCTACTATGCAGTTTTCCTTTTCCCTTCCTAGAAGGCTTTTCTTTATATCAGCTTTGAGTCTGCTTATAATTCTGTCCTCAGAATCTATGAAGAAAAAAGTATTTGCCTAATCTACTTGAAAGCCTTCAACTTACAAAGACAGGTTGCTATGTTCTTTTCTATGGCGGGGTAAACCCTTCAGGGCCCTTTCCTAGTTTTAGGACATGGTGTCAATCTATCTATATGTCATTGCTGTGTGTTCCACTTGCTGACGTACCTGTGCTACCTAGAACTGCACTGCATACTTCAGATGTGGCCCAAACAGAACCAAGGGAAATGCCAACACTAGTGAACTTATTTTGTATACTGTTATGTTATTATGCAGTTTTAAATGACATTCATTTATTTGCTCATCCAATAACAACAAATGTGTTCACAGCCTTTGCAATTTATACCTGTTTTATTCTCAATTAGCACGGGCTGGCCTTGCATTAGTGGTGATCTTGCCTCAGCCTCCTCAGTGCTGGATTACAGGTATACACCACCATACCTGGTTTGAATTAACTTTTTCTAAAGCTATAACTCTCTGAGATTTTGTTATTGTTGTTATTGCTGCCATCTTTCATCCTGAACTTGTGAAGTTGATTTCCTGAACCAAAGTGCAGATTTCACCACTTATTTGTGTTAAATTACATTTGATTGTCTTTGTCCCATTCTTTTAGCATGACATATACAGTCTTACACAACATTAGGGCATTTTGGCCAACAACAGACCACATATATGACAAGATTGTATCACCTCATGATATTGATATCTATAATGTCCACACGATACTGTATTCACCTAACACATGTCTCAAAATGTAGCCCTATCATTAACTGACACATTACTATGTTTGGGGTATTTATTCTAGTTTATGGATTACTGACTATCTTTCTACATTATTTGTTGTTTTCTAGTTAGGTTATCAATCACCTCAAAGACACTGATAAAAATAGTTCAGGAGGAAAAGGCTTCCAGAGGGGTCTAGTAGATTATTATCAAAGACTATCATCAAAGACCCCATTCTAGTAATTGTCTATCTTTGTATACACAGTTGTTTGTTTAGTTCAACCAACTCTGTTACCGCCTACAAAAAACTGTTTTTCCACTTTCCCCATATTAGGACATTTTCTCAATATACTTCTAAAACTGAGACATATTAAAAAATAAATAAATAAAATAAAATTGAGATATATTATTTTTTCAGTTCCCTAACTTAGTCATACTGTATGACCAACATGAAAGGTAAGAGTATTTTAGTATTGCTTATTCTGAGTGTCTGTTGATTCTTGGTGTGTTATGAATTTTAATAAACCCTGAAAAACCTTATAATTGAATTAATTTTCATAATGGTGGTCACTAAATATAGCTTTCAGAGAAGATGATTCTAGGAGAAGGTCTCCACTGGGTAGACTTTCGACAGCAAGACCTTGGATGTAGAGCGAAATAGGCTTAGAAGAGCAACAGTCTACCATTCCAGTCCCATGAGACTCAGATCATGTCCTTTTTTTTCCCCTGTGCTTTCTTGATCTTCAACAATAATACCAATTTGTTATGGCAATTTGTTAAATAAATCATCAAGCCTGTCAAGCATTCAAGAAAAAAAACCTTTGTATCATTTTTTAATTACATGGGATCTTGTCCTTTGAATAGGTGCTCAAAAGTAATTTAACAATAAATATTTATTAAAATATGTATTGATAATTAGTTTATGGGGTGGTGTTTCTAGTACTTTAGCTGGAATTACTACCAGGGTTACATGTTGAGGTAAATGCTGTGTGGGGATCAGCATGTTTCCTTACATGTCTCAGCTGCTCTTGGTGTAAATATAAGTGACCATGTATTTGTGTTAAGGTGTTGAGTGAAATTGAAGGAGAAAAATTATTTTGATTAAAAACTATTAGTGTGCCTAATTTGCTCATTAGTATAGGCTAATTATTTCTATAAAATGGCTCTTTGAATCATTTTCCAAATTCTCTTGAAATGAGTAGGAACAGTTTTTAGTCAAGGTTTAACAGAAGAGCATGGCATTATATCTGTTGGTATCAGAAACTGTTCTTCATGTTCCATAAATCATATAGACAGATTGGCAATGGGTGTTTTTATCAATATAAAATGTAGCTTTTTATGTATTAAATAGATATATTTTGTTTTTTATTGCTTATGGGATTCAGTAAATGAAAAATAAGTTTACCTAAAAGTCTATTTCAAGACTAGTTTTTCCTCATGGGTAGTATTAATTTTTTCCTTGAAAAAATGTTAAAGACAAGATAATTATAAAGGCTTCTCTTCTTAAAGAAAAAGTAAGCATAATGAATGAGGTAAACAGTCAAAAGACACAAACTGACAGTATGGATCAAAAAGCAAGATCCAACAATGTGCTGTATTCAAGAAACACATTAAATTCAAAAAGAAACTCATAGACTGAAAGTCAAAGGATAGACAATACTCTGTGCAACAGAAATTCAGAAAAAAGCAGGGGTTGCTAATCTATTTGCAGATAAAGTGAATTTCAAGCCAAGACTGATTAAGAGAGTTAAAGAAGATCACTATATCCTGATAAAGGGAACAATCCAAGAGGCAGAGATAACAATCATAAATATATATGTAACAAATATTAGTGTACCCAGCTATACAAAACAATTATTAATGGACATGAAAAGTCAAATAAGCCTTAGTACAATTGTATTGGGTGACCTCAATACCCTGCTATAACAAAAAGATAGATCGACTAGACAAAAAAATCAGTAATGAAATACTAGAACTAAATCAAACTTTTGAGCAAATAGACTTCATAGATGTCTATAGAGTCTTCCACCCCACATCAGAACACACATTCTTTTCTGCTGTACACGGGACATTCTCCAAAATAGACCATATACTGGCTAATAGAACATGCTTAAGTAAATGTGAAGGAATTGAAATTATCCCATGCATACTATCAGACCACAGTGCAATGAAATTGGAAATCCATGCCAAAGGAAACCACAAAAACCTCATCAACACATGGAAATTAAATAGCACCCTACTAAACAATCAGTGGGTCACAGATGAAATTAAAGAAGAAATTAGACAGTTTTTACAGTTGAATGACAATGACAATACAATATACTGGCACTTGTGGGGCAGAATGAAAGTAGTCTTACAAGGGAAATTAATAGCAGTAAATACACATATCAGGAAAACAGAGCAGGCATATAAATAACTTAATGTTGAACCTCAAACTACTAGAAAAAGAAGAGCAGGCTAAACTAAAAGTTCATACAAGGGAGGAAATTATGAGGATTAGAGCAGAAATTAACACAGTGGAGACTACTAAAACAATACACAGAATCAATGAATCGAAGAGTTGGTTCTTCGAAAAATGAAATAAAATTGATAAACCCTTATCCATCCCTACCTAAAAAAGGAAAGAAAAGACTTAAATCTATGCAACTAAGAATGAGGATTAAATCACAACAGACCCTGTAGAAATCCAGAAAATCATCTATACCTACTTTGAAAACTTGCGTTCTAATATGATGGAAAACACGGAAGAAATAGACAGATTCCTAAATACATGTGAATTACAAAGGTGAATCAAGAAGATATAAAAATTCTAAACAACCCAATATCAATAAGTGAAATTAAAAGCCAGGCGTGGTGGCACACACCTTTAATCCCAGCACTCAGGAGGCTGAGGTAGGAGGAGCGTTGTGAGTTTGAGGCTGGCTTGGGCTACAACAAGAGTGCAAGGCCGGTCTTAGCTATATAGTGTGACCCTGCCTCAAAAAACTAGGGCTGGGAGTTTGGCTCAATGGCTTACGCGCCTGTCTGGCAGGCACGAAGTTGTGAGTTTGATCCCTGGTGCCACCAAAAAAGAAAAAAAATTAAGGATATAATTAAAAACCTATCAACAAAGAAAAGCCCAGGCCCTGATGGGTTCACTGCTGAATACTACGAGAAATTTAGTGAAGACCTAACACCACTACTTCTCAAACTCTTTAATGAAATTGAAGGGGAAGTAACACTCCCAAATTCATTCCTGGAAGCAAGCATTGCTCTGATTCCAAAACCAGAGAAGGACCCAACTAAGAGAGAGAATTACAGGCCAGTCTCCCTAACACATTGATGCAAAAATCCTTAATAATATACTGGCAAACAGACTGCGGCAAATCATCAAAAAGATTGTACACCATAATCAAGTGGGATTCATCCCAGGGATGCAGGAATGGTTCAACATACATAAATTCATGAATGTAATACATCATATTAACAGAGCCAAGGATAAAAATCATATGATCATCTCAGTAGATACAGAAAGAACTTTTGACAAAGTCAAGCACCCATTCATGATAAATACCCTATAGAAAATTGGAATAGATGATTTTTTATCTCAATCTGATAAAAGCCATCTATGCAAAACCACATCATACTAAATGGACAAAAACTGAAAGCTTTCACTCTAAAATCAGGAACAAGACAAGGATGTCCACTGTCTCCACTCTTATTCAACATAGTCCTGGAAACTTTAGCTGGAGCAATTAGACAAGAGAAAGAAATAAAAGGAATAAAGCTAGGAAAGGAAGAAGTTAAACTATCTTTATTTACAGATGTCATGATAGAAGATCCCAAAAATTCCACCAAAGACTTCTAGATTTAATAAGCAGATTTAGTAAGGTAGCTGGTTACAAAGTCAGCACTCAAAAATCAATAGCCTTCTTATACACAAATAACAAACTCACTGAGAGAGGAATCAGGGAAACAATACCTTCTTCAATAGCATCCAAAAAAAATGAAATACCTAGGAATCAGTCTAACAAAGAATGTAAAAGTCCTCTACATTGAGAACTACAGGACTCTTAAAAAGGAGATTGAAGAGGATATTAGAAGATGGAGAGATAGCCTGTGCTCTTGGGTAGGAAGAACCAATATAGTGAAAATGAGCTTACTGTTATACAGATCCAGTGCAATCCCAATCAAAAGTCCAATAGCATATCTTACAGAATTAGAGAAAACAATCCTAAAATTCATCTATTATCAGAAGGGCAATCCTGGGCAACAAAGACAAGATGGGGGCATCACAATTCCTGACCTGAAATTATACTATAAAGCTACTGTGATAAAAACCATGTGATACTGGCTAAAAAATAGACCTGAAGATCAGTGGAATAGATTAGAAGATGCAGAAACAACTGAAGACACACTAAGCTACCTTATCTTTGACAAAGGTGCCAAACACATTCCTTGGAAGAAAGATAGTCTCTTTAATAAATGGTGTTGGAAAAACTGATTTTCCACATGCTGAAGATTAAAACAGGACCCATATCTTTCACCATGTACTAAGCTAAAATCTGAATGGATTAAAGATCTCAATATCAAAACAGAAACATTAAATTTTCTGGAAGATAGAGTAGGTAAAACTCTTGGTGTAGGCAAAGACTTTATGTATAAAACTCAGATTGCACAGGACTTACCACAAAGAATCAACAAATGTGATCTCATCCTACTGAAAAGCTTCTGCACAGCAAGAGAAACCACCAACAGTGTGAAGAGACAACCCTCAATGTGGGAGAAAATATTGCCATCTGTCCCTCAGATAAAGGATTACTATTGAGAACATATAAAGAACTAAAAAAAAAAAAAATCAGTCCTCCCAGATTTAAAGACCCACTTCAAAAGTGGGCATCTGAGATGAACACATACTTTTCAGATGAAGAAGTACAAACAGCAAACAAATATGTGAAAATATGTTCAACACTACCGGTCATTCAAGAGATGCAAATTAAAACAACACTGAGATTCCACCTGGCCCCAGAAAGAATGGCTAGTATTAAAAAGCAAACCAGTAACAAGTGCTGAAGGGGCTGTGGAGAAAAAGGAACCCTTCTCCACTGTTGGTGGGAATGCAGGCTGGTGCAACCACTGTGGAAGTCAGTGTGGGGATTCCTCAAAAAGCTAGAATTGGAGGTTCCATTTGACCCAGCTATTCCCTTTCTGGGTATCTTCCCAGTAGAATTAAAAGCATCACACCACAGCGATATATATGTACCTATGTTTATAGTGGCACAGTTTATAATAGCCAGATCTTAGAAACAACCTAAATGCCCACCGACTGAGGAATGGACAAAAAAGATGTGGTATTTCTATATAATGGAATACTATTCAGCTATAAAGAACAATAGACTGGACATTTTTATACTTAAATGGATGCACCTTGAGAGCATATTTTTTAGTGAAATAAGTCACACGTGGAAAAATCATATTGTTTCACTAGTGTGGCAAGCTGAAAGAAAAACTATGTATATGTTTATGTATTTGTATATAAGAAAATAGTTAAGATAGTTAAAAAAGCAGAAGCACAATGGCCTCCTTTGTCATCCACATTGCCTGTCCAGAAGTAAATTCAATGCCTCCCTTCACTGAACACCTCTGCCTTCCCTTCTACACTTTGTCCCAGTCTTTTTGTCCCAGAAAGAATGTCTCAGCCAAAGTAATGACTTAGGTCACACCTGCCTTTATGTTAACTAGTCCACTGTGAGCCATTTTGAGTTGATGTTTGGATGTCTTAAGAAATTTTTGATGTGCTGTAAGATTTGGATTTTTTTTTTTTTTGCATGTGGATATCCAGTTGTTCTAGTATATTTGTTAAAGGTACGATTCTTTCTCCACTTAACTGCTTTTGTGTCTTTGCCAGAAATCAATTGTCTGTTATGTAGGTATTTATTTTGGGACTTCAATATTGGTACCTTGGTGGTTTGTTTATTTTGATATCAATGCTGTTTTGTCAAGATTGGTATAACTTTGTGATAAGTTGTGGGACTGGGGAGAGTTGGAGCTCTAATTTTGTTCCTTTATCAAAGTTATATAGACTATTCTGAGTCTTTTGTATTTCTATAGAAATGTAAGAATCAAAATGTTAATTTTTATGAAAAATGATGTTGGCCGTTTGATAAGGGATTGTGTTTTCTGATCTTTATTATTTTCTTCTATTTGTTCTTGGTTTTATTCTGTCTTTTATTTCTAATTTCTTAAGGAAAGACATGAGGGTATTTCATAACTTTATTCTTTTCTAATAAATGACTTGGTGTTAAAAAATGAATGAGATTAATAACGAACTTATTCAGCTTCATTATTAACTCAGTTTCACCAGGTCCTTCATACAATTATCTCATCTTCCTCCCACCAAAACATGTGGTTTTTTTCAGCTCAAATTTACTCATTTCTAAATACTATTCCATTCATTTCTTCTTGGTAAAGATATAAGGCAATGGAAACAAAGCAAAGAACATAAAATAAAAAACAAATTTGTTTCTAAGCCCCTCGTTTTGTGGTGTTTTGTTAGAGAGTCATAGGAAACTTGTGCAGGGTGTGTGGAACTGTTCATAAACATAAAGATGCTCATAGCAGACCACTTACCCATGCCCTATGCCTGGTGATGGGGAATATCTAAGCAATCCACATGTATTAACTCATGTTATCTTTTCAACAGTCCTTGTTAGGTATATACTGTTATTGTACCTCTTTTGAGAGGAATTTTAGGTCTTACAAAATTTAAGTTTGAATTTGAATTAAGGTTGTTGAACCCCAATGTTGCCTAGAGTCAAGTCACCAAATTACAGAGTCATGTTTCAGAATTAGAAAGAGAAACACATTCTCCTGTTCTCCAGGCTGGGAGTGTAGACCCTGTGTGGGTGCTCCCCAGAGTCTGCGGTGGAGCACCTGCTTCCTCTGCTCATGTTCGCCTTAGTGTACCCCTTGGTGTTTCTTGGCTATCCTTGCAACTGCTGGTCCTGTGGCCACCTTGTTGCCTGCTCTTTTGACTGCATGTATCCTCTGCATGTCTCTTATAAAAACGCTTTCATTGAATTTAGGTCCTGTGTAGTCATCCTTGTCTCAACATCTTGGACTTAACCACTGCTGCAGACCCCTTTTCCGGGTAAGGTAGACATCCTGGTTCAGGGTCTTGGCATGGACGCATCTTCTTGGTGGACCACTGCCAACTCACTACAATGCCGTGTTGTATTTTTAAGTCAATGTGCTTTTCTGTGATCATGATGAACCCACATCATTTATGTCAACTAATGAAGAAATACAATGATGGAAAAATAGGGAAGGAGGGAGGCGTGGAAGAATTGGGGGAAAGATAAGATATTGCCTCTAGGGAGAAAGAACATTACAAACCAATTATTAACACTTTCTACTGAAGATTTGCTATTTGAGAGTTCAAAACAAGAAAAAACTGATATTTGTGGAAATATGGTTAGGTATTTGAACATTTATTCTAATATATTTGTATGAGGAAAAGTTCTTCAAAAGAGTATTACTATAAAGAAATGGAAACTTAAGTCAGCATTATAATCTCCAGTAGACCTGTCCTCCTGCTCCTCTTTCTATTGCAAGCTAAACACAACTTTTGGCACAGTTTTAAATTATCACAAGGACAAGAAACAGTTTGTCATGAGACTGAAGAATGGTTTGTCATTTGTCAGCAAGCCTTGTGAATGCAAAACAATAGAGCCTTCCCTATATAAATGTTCATAACTTGCCAATACCTAGTTCAAAATTCCGACTTGCAAGAAAATAAAATAGTATTTATTATAATTTGGAACTTTCTTAAAAGTTTTTCACACCCTAATAATAGCGTAACAATAAGCACGAGTACATGATTCACAAAAGAAACACTGTAAATAGGGGAAAAAATGTTCAGAGTCAGTAATAAGCAAAGCAAAGCAAGTCAGTTTTTCCCTGAACAGATTGGCTGTGATTGGAAAGAATAAAATTCAGTACTGAGAAATGTGTGAGTGAAAGGGTGTTTTCATAATTATTGATGAGATATAAACTAGGACTAGTATTCCCAACAGCAGATTGGATATTTGTGCATTGAAAATTTTTGAGTTGTACAAATTCTTTGACTCAACAATTTTATTTCTGGGAAAAGTACTCTAAAGAAGTGAAGGTATGTGTACTCAAATATATACACCCAAGGAAATACATTTGTATTTGTTACAAATTGGAGATAACATCATATACATTCAACATAAAGATGTGAGTTGAATAATATATTTGGGCAGTCACCTGTCTAGCTGCTGGCTTAATGGTGCTGATCGGTTTCCACTGAGATGAACATCCGCTGTGCTAAAGACACACTGGCACATGCAGAAAGGTCATAGAGGTTATGAAAAGAGTTTCTGTGAAAACCATGCCTTATTTATATATTTTGTTCAGATCTATATAGTTTCATTTTTTTTCTTTAAGAGAAAATGGACACAGAAGAGAGAAACAAAAAGCAAAAGAGACAAACAAACAACAACAAATCTGATATGATAACATTATAGGTTTACACAATGAGATGGTTGAAATTTGACAGTAGTTGCAATATTGCATATTGTTACCTTCAAAGGGGTTGTTCAGATTAACAGATATAGACATGTAAAATTGATCTAATCATGAATATTAACTGTTCTTTTTCAATAGCTAATGTATTTAGTAATATAGTCATTTTAACTGTCCTATGTATACCTATTTATAAATTTATGTCTTTTTCCTTTTCCCTTCCTTCTTTCCTCCTTTCCCCTTAGAGTACCTCTTGTTGTCATTAAAATAACTGCCCATATCATCAGGCCTGATATAATCAAACAAAATAGTTCAAAATAAAACCAATAAAGAATAAAAGAATAGTCACAGAAAACAGAAACAAAAAGCTAAAGGGGCCAACAAACAACAACAACCTATCCGATACCGTAACATTATAGGTTTACAAACTGGGATGATTGGAATTTTACAGTGGTTGTAACATTGTATATCGTTGCCTTCAAGGGTGTTGCTCAGATTGACAGATACAGACATGTAAAATTGATCTAGTCATATGAGTAACAACTGTTCTCTCTCACCAGTTAATGCATTTAGTAGTATAGTCTTTTTAACCATCTTATGTATGCTCTCATATAACTCTATGTCTTTTTCCTTTTCCCTTCCTTCCTTCCTCTATCCCCTTGGAATACCTCTTATAGTCTTCAAAATAATTGCCCTTACCATTGGGCCTAATATAATCAAACAAAATAGTACTGAATAAAACCAATAACAAATAAAACAATGGAAGCCATACATAGTAATGCAATGTTGATTTCTATAATGCCTCATATAAATAATTAATACTATAAATGTCATAATAATTAATATTAAATATCTAGAAAATAGATTATATGACCCTTTGATTTTGTTATTGGTTTCTAATTTTTTCTTAATTTGTTATTTATTTATTTTTTAAAGAGAATAAAACAAAACAAAACAAATCAGAACAAAGCAGATCAGAACAGAATAATGCAAGCAACACAGGACTTCAAAACGAGACACCAGGATATCAACAGTGGCTACCACAATGACTCTTGTTTTCTTTGAAATAGTTGTCCATACCTTCAGACACAGTAAATTCTAACAAAACAAAATAGTATAAAACTAGTCAAAACAAAAGAGTGAAAGCATTATGGGCCTTAGAAACCAGACAATAGGAAACCAACAATAGCTACCGTAATGTCTCTTGTTTTCCTCGAAATAGCTGTCCATATATTGAAATCAAATAACAGAATTGTTTTCTAATTTTTAATAATTAGAAAAATAAATGATAGTGCTTTTGAGGTGTTTATGGTCTTTAGTGAGTTTTCCATTAAAAGGAAGCAGTTTCTTAATCATAATCTCCATTGGGTAACTTCATATATTCTTTTGGCTTTCATTTCTATTCACACACTGATAATTTCCAAATAACACAGACCTGTCTCCTAAACTCATCATTTAGAAAGCAAGCTTCCTGCTAGAAATTTTCATGTAAACATCCCAGTAGAGCTTCAACTTCAATGCATTAAAAATGTTCCTTTCCCAGAGATGCTTCTTCTGTCTCAATATGTCACTGTCTGATCTATTTCACTAGTCAGAAATCACAGTGTCACTGTCTGACAATATCTTTTCCCTAACTAAATACCCTTTGTTTCAAGGCAGTGTTTCACAGGCATGTTTTTGAGATTTCACTCACATCTCATTAAATTTTGTTTTGTGAGCATACATAATTAATACAAAAAACACATGGAAATTTTTTTGGATAAAATTTTGTAATCTGTTGTCATAGAAATAAATTTTCAAAACTAAAAATCTATTAATACTTTTCTGGTTGCTTTTAAAAGATGGTCATTTGAAATTTACAATAGATATAAATGGGCAAATTAAGAATATGTATAGCTCAAAGAAATAAGACAAAATGAAAGGACAATTGGTGGATATTAAGATAAGATACTTTCTGTTATTCTTATGTATACTTATACATTTACATTATATATACAGTTATATATATTTATATATACTTATATATCATATATTTATATATCGTTGCATATAACATATACATATGTAATATATATTTAGATATATATAATATTTGTATTAAACATTTAAATATAGTTATACATTTATATGTATCTAGTTAGATAATAGATATGGTAATAAATACAGATATAGTTAAGAGCAATAAAGCTCCTGATTGGAAAGACAAGCTAGAATTTCTCCCCTGGAATTTAAAAGAAATTTTCCATGCCTTCTAGCATCCAGGGTTATAGATGAGAAACCTAAGCTTAGTCAGATTCTTGCTTCCTGCTAATAATTGCCTTTTATTTTCTGGAAGTTTTTAAGATCTTGTTCTTACACCTAGAATTCTAAAATTTCACAGTGATGTGCCTTCTTATTCACTTGCCTATAGCTCTACACATTATTTTATGAGAGTAGTTTGATATTCAAGAATTTTCATGACTTTCTGCTATTCACTTTTTTTCAGCCCTGACCCCCACTATCCATACCACTTCGCTACCCCATCCAAGCCTGAAAATCCTCTCCTATCTACACAGCACTATCCAAGTTCTCCTTAAAACTGAAGTTGGGGATGTTCGCCTGGCTGTTGATGTGGACTGCCCACCTGATTGCCTGGGACCACCCAGGGATTTGTAAAGCACACTTCTGGGTGTGTCTGGGCAGCTGCGCAGTGTGACGCTGGTACCATGTCTGTCCCTGGCTCCTTTTTCTAGCACCATTCCCCGCTCTGCTTCCTAGCAGCTGGGAGCTCTGCTGCTTTATCCTGCCATGTTCTTCTGCCCTCACCTTCCTACTGAAAGCCAGCTCCACAGGGGCTGGACCACCTGACACCATCATCAATTAAACCCATCTCCCATTAAGTTCTGGGTGTTGAGTATTGTATCCCAGTGATGGGAAAATTGACTAATAATAGCTTGAGGCCGAAGCTGTATATTTGTGGTCATATTCCATATTTGTCTTTCCTATTAGATGAAGTAGGTTTCATAAAAGTCACAGGGAGAGGAGGAAGGGTAAGGGTAGCTTCCTTCAATTGGGAATTCAGTACATACATTTTCTACTGGATGTCTCTGCAAGTGTGAACAAGTAGACAGAGTAAGGCATTGCTTTTCCTTGAATAATGTGCTGGCTTGGGTATTTTTTATTAGAATTTGGGCTTTTGTAAAAACTATGCTGAATCAGAAGAAGAAAGGGGTGACGAAAAGCTTCAGCATCCTCTTTGCCTTCCTTTTCATCTCCAAGAAATAAAAAGTCTCGCTGAGAGTATACAGTGAATTCCAAGAGAGTTGATTATTATTATGTTTCAGCATCCTTTAAAATTTGTAAAGAACTACCCCAGTTACCTTGGTGGGGCCTGTAGTCTCATAGCCTCATATCTTCTGCCTTCCCATTTCTCCTGTTATTGCTATGGCTATTCCTGCTGTTGTCATTATTGCAGGCATCTCACTATGTTTTCAAACAGAAGTTTGGCTTCCATTTCTGAAAATGTCATAAGAACTAAGCTCCCTGTAAAGCTTGCAGGAAACATTTTAAAACTAAAACTGTGCAGGTTCAGTCTGAACCTCATTAATGGCTTTCTTAAAGCCAAGCATGGTCTTTCGAAGCCCATTAGTGTGATCTGGAGGCACTGAAGGCACACACAGTTTCTTAGAGTCCAAAAATGCCTCCTTCAGGCTGGCAACATTGCCCAGACTCTGCCAGCCGGGGCCTTAACAGGGTCCAGGTAAAGTTTACCTCTTGTTTCTTTCTTGGTTCTTTTTATGAATTCTGTTAATGATGAGTAAGTTCTGTTAATGAGTAAGTGCTAGGCTGCCTGGAAAATTAGTAACCAGATGGAAGGTTGTTGGTATTGGCAGGACTGAGAGAGCTTTTGCACATCTAGCATCCATTTAGCTGTGGTGGGGCATTCATATTTGTGAATCCTTAATAAACAAGGCTATGCCACTTTGGGACCAAATATGTAACGAGCCTCGGTGGGATATAGGATTCCTCACAAGAGACCTAGAACATATCTGCATCTTCCTGGAGAAGAAAGCTCATGAAGGACCTTTTGATTACTAGGCTTGGTGATCAGACCCACAGACAAAGAGGCTCATATTTAAATGGCTAATTTCTAACTCTATGGATAGTGGCTTTTATTTACTCATTCAACTAGTACTATGTACCAGGCCCTGCCCTTGGGGCTACAGAATATGATGGTGGAGAAGAAAAGGAAAATATACCCTTCAAGGAACTTGAAGTAGTGATACAGGTGGGTAATAAAGAAATATACACTGATGTTTTTTTAATAACTCCCCAACAAAAATTAAAGCAAGGTCATATAGGCTAGACAATGGTGAGATATGTGCACACAGCAGTGGTGGCTGTGGCATTAAGGAAGAACTTCCTGAGGGGTTGACATTCTAGATACAATGAGAGAATAAGCCATGAGCTAGCTAGAGAAGCCCATTCCAGAAGAGGCCAGTCAGGGCCAGGGCCCTGAAGTTGAGGGGCGATAAGATTCCTGCCTAACAGAAGGGACTGAAATAGCAAATAGTATGAGAAGATGAAATCAGTTCCTTTCACTGCCTCAGCAGGGGTGGACTGTGTCTCTGGCTTCTTGATGTGGGGATTGTTCATGTAATTACCTTTGGGCCACAGCGTGTGGGCAGTGATGACCGCGTTGATTCTGTCAGAGGCTTGTTTTGTCCTGTTGCAGCTGGATAGCTCTGCTGTCATATGAAGGATGAGGCAGGCAGAGAGGGCCTCCATCCACTGCAGCTGGTGCAGGTGTGTCCCAGGGCTGCCACCAAAGGAGATCCTCTCTGCTGCTCACAGAGGTGTGTGAGCATGTGATTGGATTCCTTGGGATCATGGGTGTTTTAATGCAGCACTATTGTGGTAATGGTGATGAAGATGTTATGAGGTTGACTGATTCTCTAAGTGTAATGGAAATTCACAGTGTAGTCTCAATCATGAATCATTTTAAGGCAATGACACAAATAAAGCTTTGAAAGATCATTAAGTTTTTAGAAATTTTCGCTTAAGAACAGACTATATGAGAAGATAAAGTCCTATAGTTTAGGAGAAATAGAAACAAAGATATTGATGCCCAAAAATCACTTCTGTGATTATTAAAAAACATAAAAACAATAAATTCTCATTGCTGTCTTAGAAGCCTGGCAAGTCTATGACAATCAGTAAAATCAAAGACATTAATTTCTTCAGTATTCAGGATATATGCTGTTTTCCACAACCAGAATCAATTTTGCTATAATTCTGTCAGTCAAATGTCATGGAACTATTTGTTGCTTTTTTCACATGGGAAATAGGGAACACAGAGCTTGATGTCAGGAAAATCCTAAAACTTTTTCTGATGAGATTTTAAGTATAAAAGTGAGAAGCTAGGGATGGAGAGAAGAAATAAAATGCTTTCTGGTTCCATTTTTAAAGGTCTAGACAGCTGTACACATATAATATAGTAAAAAGAACAGGGACAGGAGGTGGGGAGGAGATGGAAGAAAAGGCAAGAAAATTTTGTAAACCTGCAATGTTGTGTATTTACTCTAGTTGTTTGCTTGTCTCTTTTACTTGTTGTTTTTACTATATATGTCATTTTTTTTGTTGTTGTTGTTGTAGTTTTTGTTTGTTTTGTTTTTCTTTGCCCAAATAAAATTAAAAAAAGAAAAAAAGAAAAAGAAAAGGCAAGAAAAGAAGGGAAGGAAAGAAGAGGAGAAGAGAGGGGAGGGGAGACAATGTACTTGGACAGTAAGTCAAGAGTGTTAACATCTTGCTATTGTCTCTCCAAACAGTCCTGAGCAAGTGTAAACTTTAGATCTTCCTTGGGTTTCCATTTTCCTACCAGAAAAATAGAACATTAACTGCCTTACCTGCTTGTATGCTTGTCCTGAGAACAGTATATGGTAAAGCACTTGAAAAAAATTATTCAGTGCCACACATATGGAAATATAATTATAAAACTAGAAAACTGGCCAAGGTCCTTGCTAATAAAGGATAATACTATGCATGCAAGAATTCTTAGTAATTTACCTCAAATACAGCAATTACTAACATGTCTAGGAAATTTCCAGTTTCACCAAGTTTAGACTAAAGAGTATGTCTGTGTGAGTGTGGCCTGCTGTGTGTGCTGCTATATTTAAATTTTGAGGCAATAAAGCCTGGCACTCAGAAATCTATCACATGCTTCAAAAGTGGGTTGCTACTGTGAGGTATATTTGGGTTCTTCTGTTTTGTTTTTTTTTTCCCCTGTATTAAATGAGGAATTAACCAGGAAGTGAAATTTAAATATTTGCTCTTTATCTCAGAAAGAGCTACCAAAATTACAGATGTTTCTCCAAGCATCAGGGCAGTGTCACCCTCAGTATACACCAATTATAGGTTCTGAGATTAATCCAACAAGTACAGACAGAAAATGGTAAGAGCTCTCAGGCATGCTTTCTCAATTTCTTCTGCCCATTTCTCTGTAATCCCTACATCATTCAAGAGAAAGTTCTATTCTATTCACAAGGACAACTGAAAATCTTCATATGAACTGACATTTTTAAACCAAACTACCCACTTATATTTTATCATTTGTTCAAAATATTCTTAGTCTAGTGTTCCAAGTTAAACCAAAATAATACTACAGTTAGAAAGGCTGGGTGAGGCTGTGAGGACGCTGTCCAGAGGGGACTGATTTGGCCCACTGGCTTCACTTCTCAGGAGATTGGACTTCAGACTTCCAGGCAGAGGGGACATCATGTCATAAGCAGCCCACCCTCCAGCAGGGAACTCAGGCCTCTGATACAGTGCTACACTCTGCAGCTTCTCAGCAGGGATGACATGGCCTGGCACAAACTGACAGTGGGTTCCGCACTTGTTCTGATCATCAGACATCCAGGAGTCCTCCTTTCAGTAATGTCCTGGCCTTCATTTTGTCAGATGCTGTAGGACATCCTAGGTGCACAAATCAAATCTTCGCTCTGAGAGCCAAGAGATGCATGTGTGTGTTTGCTGTAATGTCACTTCCTGTCACTTGATGGCATCTCCTTTATATTAACAGTTTAAAACCTCTGCTTCAATCGAGTTGGTGTTTATTTCTTGATTTTCTGTCTTCCTTCTCCTGTCGCAGGACTCTATTCCTACTGTCCAAGCTAAACGGAGCATGTTTTCTCCAAAGTCTAACAGATCAAATGGGTTATCTTCCCCCTTTTTCTTGGTGTCCTGTCCCTATTGACCTAACTGGCCCATCTTTCAGATTTGTCTGAATTGCTAAAAATGAGCTTCGCTTTCCAGGATTACCCAGACTCTTAAAGAGCCTGAGTCTGGCTCTTTTTAATTTTTGCTCCAGCCCTTAAAAATGCTTCTTCAGACCGGATCTGAGGATAGCATCTATCTGTCTGTCTATCTGTCTGTCTGCCTCTCTTTCATCTCTCTCTCTTTTTCACATACACACAAGGACTGAACCCAGGGTTTTCCACTGAAATTTCTAGCCCTTCTGAAAAGTTTTTTCTTTTTTTTTAAATTTTGAGACAAGGTCTTGCTAAGTCACTAAATTGCCCAGAATGCTGGGATTGCAGGAATGTACCACTGCACCCAGCTAGACCGCAAAAATGTTTAGGCATTTCCTCTTTTAAACTCTAAAGAAATAATCTGGTAGTCATGAATGTACCACTTAACTTCATTCCAAAAAAGTTACAAACAGAACAATAGTAAAGAAGACAATGAGAAAGCCAGGTGGAAAGCAAAAATGACTTCCTGACATCTCACCAGAAAATAGAGTGAAAATGTGACCATGCGCGACATTTCCCAGAAGGCAGCAGTTTATTTCATGTAATGACTGTGGGTTCTGAAGGCCAAGCTAGGACTAGCCTCAGATCCTCATTCCTACCTTGATGTGCTGACTTTGTGGGTCACCATGGGCCTTATATTTTAATTCTTGAGCCTCCTCGTTGGAACAGAAACACTCTTAAACACATAGACAGCATCATTCAGACACTAGAAATTGTAAAAAGGCACATCTTGCCATCTCCTGAAAATCTAAGTGGTTTGTAGAAGTGAGCTTGTTTTTCTTGCTTGCTTTTTTTTTTTTTTTTTAGTCATAGTAAAGTTTTCAAGTTCTTGCATTACCATGTAGGACACTGGACTGAGACTAGCAATTTGGTAATTAACCTGGAGAGAAAGGGACATAGAAGAGACCGTGTGTTAGCACTGACGTGGATGGTGCTGTTGACGTGTCTCAACAAAATATTTACCTCAGAACACTTTCATCAGCAGGATTGAGTTGAAGGTTGCCAACCTAAATGGTACCTCAGTATCTAATCAAGACATGGAAACTGCTTTGTTGGTTCCCATCTTTGGGCGTATCTCGAGTCTGCAGCCTCTGGGAGGAGTTCTCCTGCCTGGCAGACGTCCCCTCCAGGCTGGCCACTGGTCACACTGTGTTCCAGGATGGGGTTGCAGGGTTCTGAGGCTGTCCACAGGGTGCCCAGGCTCAGAGGCCTCCACCAGAGCTCAGCCTGCCAGTTGCACCTCCAAAGCCTGAATTCACATTAGGGTTTCACAGGGTCTGATTCGTGACCTTTTTTTTGTTTTTGTTTTAAAGTAGTATCTTATGTCAGAACTTTTCTCTGCGTCTAAAACCTTCTCTTTTTTCCTTTCCCTTCTTTTCTCTATTTCTCTTTTAATCTATTCTCCCTCTTCTTGCCCCTTCCCCTCCCTTCTTCCTTCCTTCTTTCCTTCCTCCCCGTTTGGTCTTAAAATCTTTATTTTCAAAAGTTAGTCTTATTTGATGCTCAGGGTAAAGCAGAAGGACCCATTTAGGGATGTATCGTATTTGACTAGATTGCTTCCAAGATACAGAAATAAGGTTGAGCCTTAAGACAAACCAGGGAAAAAGTTTTCAAGATATATTCATGCTTCTAATAAATAAAATCCTTTACTCCTCTAAGTTATTCTTCCTCTATAATTTGAAACAGTATTTCTTAAAAACCAACATCTGGTGGGTTTCTGTGTTTAATTAGCTATTTTTTTCAGATGGCCTTGAACCTTTGCCATCATGTGAAATTCTTCCTTTTCTTTTCAAACATTTTGCTGGTCTATTGTATTTTCTAGAGCTTTCTCCTTCCTAAAATTTTAAAACCAAAAATTTCTTTCACTTTCTCTAGGAACTTTAAAATATTTTGTTTTACTTGACATGCAGCCTACTCACTATTCTCAGAGTGACGTGTCTACAATGCATGCCATGGAAATGTGTATGTCTAAAATATGCGCCATTTCTCTGGTCAGAAGCAGTCACAGCCTGCCACAGGCCACTCCCACCTGAGCCTGCACACGAGTGCCTGCAGCCTGTCCCATCCCGCTGCACTTGTTCTGGCCCTTCGTGTCTCCTTTGCTCATGTTAATTGTCTTCACTTTGTTTTCTTCAACTGAGTGTCACCAATCTGACCCCCTGGAATTTCTTGGAGCTTGCTTTCTTCAAGGCACTCCTGTAATAATTTTTGTGTATCAGGAATGTAACGATTTGAATTATGTAATATAATCTCTTGCCTTAGTTTCTGTGTTTCTCATGCTATAGTGAGTGACTCTTTGTAGCAAATAGTAGAGCTGATTTGATTCTTCTCTCTAACCCCAATGCTTGGCACAGAGTAGACTTCCAAAGCACACAACAACTGACTATTAACAGTACATTTTTCTCTATGTCCTCATTTATTTCTTGATGCAGTACTCACAGTGATATGGTCCACATGGCTCACATTACTTTAAGAGACCTGATTGTTATATTCACGCATTTTGCAAACTTTGATATTAAAATTATATCATGCAAATGTAATTCATTACGTTGTATTTATAACAACGTGCTTCCTGCTCATCACCATATAATTATTTTGCACGCTTCCTGCTCATCACCATATAATTATTTTGCACACTTAGCATTCATGCACACTCCAGAGGCTGTGCACCCTTCTGCGTGTGTGGCTGTGTGTGCAGCTCCGTGTGTCCCGCGCATCTCTTCTCAGCACCACCGAAACCAACAAGCACTGCTCTCACCTCCGAGAAAGGAATACAAATCAGGTCTCGATTTATTGTTTAATTGATTGTTTAACCTATAAGAAAATAATGAAAATGTTTATAATCAAGGGTAAACTTAAAAAAAATTCTGTATCTATAACTATAGCATCCTAGGTTGCGGAAATACATTTATAGTATTCAAAAACTATGGTGTTACCAAACTATAAAGTTTCTTGCGTAACTGTAGAACAAAAGAAGTTCCAACGATCCTTTATTTTATTTTTGTATTACATTAACATAAAAATCCCAACCTTTAGTCCTGTCCAAACTATACTAGCTCATCAGTTGCAATGATTGGCTATAGAAACAATAGCTGAAATCAAAACATTGACTCTGACAATTAACTTGCTAAATGGAATTTAAAATAATGTAATACTTTTTGCTGTTATTTATAAGTTTTTCTATACAGTGTTATGTTAATAAATTTATTATAAATGTGCATGAGTATATATTGCACATATACATACATTTTCCAGAGATTTTTACACTGTATGAAATATTTAACTACTCGTCTTTATTTTCATTTATTTGCTGGCCCTAGTTTTTTGTTTGTGTGTTTTTGTTCCTTTCAGCAAGGTTTTTCTTTTGCTTATAATGTTAACTATTACTATGCAGTCATCCAAAGAGTTAGTCAGTTACATATAGAGAGAAGCAGTGTATTTTCATATTTGTCTAAACTCTGCCAGCTGGGGATTTAGCTCAGTGGCTCAAGAGCTTGCCTGGTAAGCAGGAGGTCATGAGTTTGATCCCAGGTATCAAGAAACAAAACAAAACTTCTAAGTTCTGTCTGGAAAACAACTAGTATAATAAATAATAATAATTTCTTTGTACCAATTATGGCCACTTGTGGCCAAAATGTGCAAGCTGTCTCTGTGTCTGGAGTAACCATGTCCCCACTGACGTGTTGTGCCCTCAGCATCGTGTTTCTCCATAACAGAGGAAGTAGGGAAAGTGGGTGTGAATGTGCGAACTTAGAAATGACTACAGACAATAAAGGAGAATTTTCCACAGGTATTGAATTTTAATAACTCATCAAGTAATTGACATTTCAGGTTTGTGAAATGAAAAGAGACTGGTCCACCTGTAACTTCATACCATATAATTTATTAATTAAACACTTTCTTGGCAGTTAGGGATAACTCTAAGTTTTGTGGAACTTGAAACTTATACTCTTAGTGGGCCCTCTTGAAAGAGTAGAATACACAATTATTACAAAATATTAGGTTTCAAAGTGAATACTTACTTAGGTTACAAATTACAGATTTTACAAGGTTGACACATAACCACATAATCACAACATAGGGAAAAATAACAATTCATACTACCTTTTTATATGGGTACAATTTTGTCATAATATCATCCGTACAAAAGATACAAAGGAATTTTAATCCGTCTCTTAGGATAGCTAGTAAAATTTGTTTTTATTATTAGAAAATTTTCTCTCAGTTTAATAACTTGTAAATTACTATGTAAATTTTAAATTACTATGTAAATTTTTAGGATTATTGTCAGATTTGGGAAAGCTGTCACATTTCCTTCAGTAATGAGGTGTAAGACTTCAGGTGGGTTTTGTTGTGTATTATGATATATTGTTAATAATGTGTGAGTTAGAGAAAGTCATAATTAATTTGTCACACCCTAGTTTTAGGGACATAATTGGTGTTATGGTATCTTTGTCAGTGTCAGTATTAAAGGTATATTTCAGTAGATGTGGGTGCAGTTGGAACAGGTACAGCATACAGGTAAAACAGGAGATAGCCCAGGCAAAATGAAGTTCTGTGAGCCAGAAAGGAGTAAGGAAGAGCTGCCACTCCCAACTAGAGCCTGAAGACAGATCCAGCTAATGGAAGAGGCAAGATCTTGAAGTCAGCCAAACCAGGCATGGATCCCAGCTCTGCCCTGACAAACACGTGGAGCCTTCCTACCAGGGACCATGTACTGAAATGACACCAACCTTTGTATGTGTCCCAATAGAACAGGCTAAACTGCCTAGACTCTTCCTTAGCCATATCCCCAGGTGATCCTGGTCCTTCCAACTCTGCCAAATACAAGGACGAGTGACAGAGGAAAAGCTGGGGCAGACAGAACAAGTGGTCCTAGCTAATTTCAAGGAAACCGTCTTACGTTTGTAAATTCTCAAGTTTTCTTTTAAAATATGTTCCTAGAGTTTCTCATGAGCCCTGGTGCCTCTCTGTGCCAGGGAGAAGGCTTGTTTCATCAGTATCATGGTCTGCTGACAGCATCACAGAGGGAATGAGCTTCTGGGTAGTGATACAACCACGATGACCACAGACTAAGGTGGAACTGAGACTAACAATGGTGTGGCCACCAGCCCGGCTCTTCCTGTGCACTGTGTCTGTCCAGAAATATCTGTCTTTAATAACTGAAAGAAATGAAAAGTGCTTCATGTTGGACAACCAAAAAACTGTCCCAGAAGTGATAGTATTCATTTCTGCTTATGGCAAGCTTCAATTTATTGGGAAAGACTGAGGAGCAGTAAGAGAATCCATTAATATGTTATCTATAATGTTTGGTTGCTCCTAAGACAGCATATTTTAGGCATGAGATGTTTTTAAAAATTAGCATAAAATTTTTAGTTTTCCAAAACCTAGGCAAAATAGAACCATATTTTTATGACTAGAAAACATTGTGTTGGCAGTCTGTTGAGTGTGTTCTGGGTTAAATGCTGAAATCCAAAAGGATTGTTATCCAAGGACTTCGTCTTACCATGTTGTTGTGTATCCCTGTTCGCACTCCGTGTAATATGAATGTGTTTTCTTTCTTCCGCCAGTCCAGTGGTTGTCAGCTTGGCTGTCAAGTAGAATCATCGGCATGCTTTTTAACTACTCACCTTCTAAGCATGCCCACAAATCTTTCAAGTTTAAGATAACTCAAATAATTTTGATCACAGCGAGAGAACCGAACTATCAAACAAAATTCAGAACCAGACATCTCTAATCTAAACTTCTGGATTTCCATTACAGATTACAAGGACCAGGACTGAGAAGGAGGAAACAGAGTCAGGAGTCTGTTTACCTCAGTTTGTAAGCATGATAGCTCCACCTACTGGGAAGATGGGCCTTTAAAGTGAGTATGCATTATACTCCTTCCAAAAATACAGTCGGTTCAACCACTGGTAAAATGAATTCAATTTTGACTGAAACAAAAACAAAAACAAAAACAAAAAACGATTTACTATGCTGGTCTGTCTGTACTGCTATAACAAAAATTCTTTGAATTTTTGGCTGGCTTATACACAACAGAAATTTCTTTCTAGAGATTGAGAAGTCCAACATCAACATCAGCAGATTCTGTGTCAGGTGAGGGACTGGTTCCTGGTTGATAAATGGCACCATCTCACCATGTCTTCAAATAGCTGAAGGTTCAATGATCTCTCTGGGGCCTCTTTTATAAGGATGCTGATATAGTTCCCAGGAGCCCTGCATCTATGATCCATCATCTCCCAAAGGCTCCAACTTCTAATACTGTGACTTTGAGATTACAATTTTAATATATGAATTGGAGGGGTGGGCACAGCATTCACACCATAGTAGTTACTGAAGGACGTATTGTATAAATCAGAATTACTCTTGCCCATGGCCATGGAGAAAGGAAAGACAAACATGGACAAATGCTCGGCATTTTTCTTTGAATACTGAAGGCCATTTGAAGCAGTCATTCACTTTTATCTTTCTATCACAACTTTAACCTTCTTATGATGAATTCCAACCCATAACTGTTGATAAATCAAGCAATTTTATTACACAGAAATAGTCAATGAAATAAAAACTTCTGTCTTGGCTCCTGATCTACCTGGCACTCTTCCTCTACCAACCCACTTGAAATAACTGATTTTAACTTGACCTGGACTAGTTTCTTAAATGTTTGTTTCAGAACTTCTTTGGCTTTCAACTCACTGGTATGGAGACCAGAAGCCACAGTCTCTCACTGGGGCCAGAGCACAAGCAGTGATAAGCAGAGTTCAGCACAATTCAACTCCATCCAAGAAGTACTGTATTACAGAAAATGCAAAATAAAAATATGATCTAGTCCTTTCCTTAGAGCACTCAGAATAGCAGTTATTACATGAGACAATGTGAATGTGGTGAAAGAAGTTGGGTGGCCTTCACTTCCGGGGAGGCTTCCCATCAGCTCATCCCCTGGGTGAGTAATGGAGTGTGTAAGCCTACCTCAGGTTCCTGTCTGCTGAATGAATGGTCACCTACTTCAAAGGTTGCTGTGAGGATTCAAAGTGACTAGACATATATTTTAACTCCCCATTTAGGTGAGTGCCTGGAATATAGTACAGCCTGTATTTTTTAGCTGTGTTCATATAAACCCATAATGATTTAGCGATTGCTATATACTAGTTATTATTCTAAGTATATATTATTATGAGATATTGACTTTTTTCTACCTTGTATTTTCTTAGTCTGTCATACCTTAATATTATTAAGCAAATAACCTATTAAGTGCTCACTTCCCACAGAAAGGCATGTGATAGGAAAATGTATTTATAAAGCTATAACTACATATACTAGCTAGCTAGAGAGATGATAGATAATAGAAAAGAGTTAAAAAGCAGCATGCAGACATGCAAATAGCAGTCAAAGAAAAAAATGAAGTCTTGAATAAAACAAATACTAAAGGACTGGGGCTATAACACAGCAGCACAAGTGCCTTCCTGGCAAGCGCGAGGTTTTAAATTCAATCCCCAGCACACACACACACACACACACACAAAAGAAAGAAAAGAAAATAAAACTAAAAATGGTAAGTCAGGAAAACTTTCTTTTATCTTAATTGGGATCCACATAAGATTCACACACTGGGACTTCTTGATATGTCTCTTTTCCACAGCTTCCCAGAGTCTGGATTTTGTTAATTCCATCCTGTATTATCTTTTAACAAGCTCCTCTATCCCTTGTGCATTCTAGAACTTTTTTCCCCGATACAGAGCATCAATACAGATGGTTTCAATGTGGATCCGCATCATAGGCAGTGTACTGCTTTCCTCAGAGGCCGCTTGATGTTTAGTGTTTGTTTTTGTATTGCTGCTGCCCTCTCAGGCTCATTGCCTAAATTCTTTCATTTTATTGAGAGTGATACTGCTATCCTTTCCTGGAATATTTTAGGGTGAAAATGTCACTCATCAAACATTTTCTTGAAGTTTGTATATGAAGTTGTGATGAATGCTTGCTTTTTCCTTTATTTCACAGTATTTGAAATAATAAATTGTTCTATACCAGCCTCCAGTGGTGACAAATGAGGATGAAAGTGAAATGCATAAAAAATGAATCCATAAGTTTCCATGTGTCTGCTTTCTACAATCACTTGTAGTTATTATTTTAATTGATGTTCAAATCATCTCTACTATCGCCCGTGTACTGTTCTGTAATTTGTTTTCAGTTGCTTTATATTTAATCCTGGGAGCCCTTTAGTCCTGTTTTTTCCTTGCTTTCTGGCCTGGCAAGGTGTTCTAACTACACACTGTGTGTTTGCCATCCTGTGTCTGAAACCAGTCACTTCTCAAAGAGCCTTGGTCACATTGCGTGGAGAATGACACAGACACCTCAGGATGGTCGGCATACTCTCTGTTCTCAACCTGTCATTGCTAGGCCTGTTCAGTGAATGAAGCTTATGAATATAGATTTTAAATGTAAAATTATCAAATATGATCACATAATTCATACAAATAGTGACCTCCCCCTCTGCCCCAGAGACCTTTGCAGCTGGCAGATCGTTGGCAGCACCTCTGCCTCCACCCCAGAGACCTCTGCAACCCAGGGACCATCAACGACCTCATCCACCACCTGCAGAACCCTGGTGGGCTGGTGGAAGCCTCAGCGATCCCTCACCCACACAGAGGACCTCAGTGGACCTGTGACATTGTGGTGAGTTTCCTCCTCTAACAGAGGACATCAGTAGGTCAACAGGAGCAGCAGTGGACCCTCCCTTCAACCTGTAGGACTTTGGCAAGCCCAGTAAGAGTGTGGGTGAGTCCTTCTTGCATACAGAGAACACCAGGTGGGTTGAGGAGAGCAGCAAGAAGGTCTCCCCAACCCACAGAAACTTGAAAGGGCCTAGGAGACCCCCTGTGACACAGTAAGGTATCAGCTGAGGCACACAATATAGCCAGGTAAATCTGATAGCCTGAAACAGTCTAAAGCCACAGCAACAATAAGAGCTAAGGGTTGGCTTACACCAATACTCCTAGGCTAGTCAGCCTAGGGAGAATATAAGACTCACCCAACAGGACCTGCAGGAGGAATTCAGGTGACTGGCTCCTCCCCTTCATGGTGGAACCCAGCAATTGGACAAATATCATCCACGCAGTGGTGCCCTAAGACACTCATGATGGTCAGTTGAGACTAGTGGGATTGAAAGTCCAAAATATTAACCCAAGAGGTGAAAATGACAAAACAAAAAAGCAAAATGCAATCTCAGATGTCCAGTACATCAGGAACAAATACAAGACTTCAAAATAGAGGGCATTTGAAGTCATACACCTGAAATTTCTGAAAAGATAGAAAGTGAAATAAAGAAACAAATCCATGAAGCTATAGAGGAAATCAGATTAGAAATAATCTTGAAGATAAAGAAAGAAATGACGACCTTAGTAAAGGAATTACTCAGCATAGCTAGAGAAGACATAGATAAAAAAGTACAGATGCATGGGAAAATGATGTAAACCTTTAATGAACAACTTAGGAAAAAAATAGAATGCATGAAACAAATTCAAAGAGATATCTAGAAACAAATTCAAAGAGATATCTAGAAAATAAAAAGCTCCATTGAAAGCTGGTGAAACTGTTTAAATGAAGCTGAGGATAGACTTTCAGACCTCGAAGACAAGATCACAGTTAGTGATCAGGAAAGGAAAGAACTTGTAAAAATAATAAGAGAGCATGAAATAACAACTCAACAGCTTCAAGATAATGCAAAGAGAAGCAATATAAGACTGATAGGCATCGATGAAAATGCAGGAGTCAATGCAACTGACTTAAAAAAACTATTCACGGAAGTAATGGTGGAAAATTTGCCAAACATGGGGAAAGAATCAGATATGCAGATAAAGGAGGCATATAGAATGCCAAACAGTCATAACCAAAATGAATCTACACCCAGACATATAAAAATTTAGATCCCAGACATACAACATAAAAACAGAATGATAAAAACTGTTAGAGAAAAGACACAACTCACCTGTCAAGGAAAGCCCATTGGAACCACAGCAAACTTTTCAGCACAAACCCTCAAGTAAAGGCGAGCATGGAGTGAACTATTTCAAGCCCTGAAAGAAAGCAACTTTCAACCCAGACTGATGTACCCTGCAAAACTGTCTTTCAAAATTGATGGAGAAATAAGATACTTCCATGAAAAACGCCTGAAGAAATTCATGTTTACCAAGCCAACCCTAGAAAGAGTACTAAAAGACATACTAGAGAGAGACAAAAGTGACTACAATTCCCAGAACAACAACAGAAAGAAACCACCAGGCAGGGCAAGCAATTAAATGAGGGGGAAAAGCAGGAAACTGACAACAGGAAAATAATATGACAAAGTTAAGCCAGTACATATCAGTTATATCCATCAATGTAAATGGCCTCAATTCATCTATTAAAAGAAACAAGCTGACAGAATGGATCAAGAAACAGGATCCAACAATATGTTGTATACAAGAAACACATCTGACTCAAAAGGAAACTCATAGATGAAAAGTCAAAGGATGGAAACAATATTCTGTGTCACAGTAACCTAGAAAAAAACAGGGATAGCTATTATGTTTGCAGAGAGTGATCAAAGGAGATAAAGAAAATTGCTACATACTTGTTAGGGGAAAAATCAAGAGGAAGAACTAACAATCATAAATATATATGCACCAAATAGAGGAGCACCCAGCTATATAAGACAAATACTAATGGACAGGAAAAACCAAATATGCAATAGCACAATTGTAACAGGGGACCTTAATGCCCCATTGTCACAAAGAGATAGATCAACTGGGCAAAAATTTGGCAAAGAAATAAAAGAATTGAATCAAAACTACAAATAAATGGACTTAGTAGATGTGTACAGAGTGTTCCATCCAACAACATCAGAATACACATTTTTCTCTGCTGCACATGGGACTTTCTCTAAAATAGACCATATATTAGCCCAAAGAACATGCTTAAGTAAATGCAAAGGGATTGAAATTATCCCATGCATATTATCTGGTCATAGTGCACTGAAATTGGAAATTAATGGTAAAAAGAACTGTGAAACCTACATAAACATATGGAAATTAAATAATAACCTCTCAAACAACCAATGGGTTACAGATGAAATTAAAGAAGAAATTAAACAATATCTAAAATTCAATGAAAATGCAGATACAACATATTGAAACTTGTGGGATGCAATGAAAGCAGTCCTCAGAGGAAAATGTATAACAATAAATTGTCACATCAAGAAAACAGAATGAACACAAATAAACAACCTAATACTACACCTCAAGGTTCTAGAAAAAGAAGAACAAGTCAAGCCCAGAGCTAATAGAAGAGAGGAAAGTATAAAGATCAGAGTAGAAATTAACACAATTGAGACTAAGAAGATGATATAAAGAATTAATGAATCAAAGAGATGGTTCTTAGAGAGAATAAACAAAATTGATAAACCTCTACCCAACCTTACAAAGAAAAAGAAAGAAAAAACTTAAATTCATGAAATAAGGAAGGAAAAGGGAGAAATTACTACAAATCCCATGGAAATTCAGAAGATCTTGAATACCCACTTTGAAAATCTTTACTCACGTAGGGTAGAAAACACAGAGGAAATGGATAAATTCCTAGAAATGTATGAATTACTAAAGCTGAATCAAGAAGATATAACAATTTTGAATAACCCAGTATTAGCTACTGAAATTGAAAACATGATTAAAAACTTACCAATGAAGAAAATCTCAGTTCCTGAATGAGTCACAGCCGAATTCTACAAGAAATTTAGAGAAGATTTAATTCCAATACTCCTCAAACTCTTCAATGAAATTGAAATGGAAGCAATCCTCCCTAACTCATTCGTGGAGGCAGCTATTACTCTGATACCAAAACCAGAGAAAGACACAACAAAAAAGGAGAACTATAGGCCAATCTCCCTAATGAACATTGATGCAAAGATTCTCAATAAAATACTGGCAAATAGAATGCAGCAAATCAACAAGAAGATTATACATCATGACCAAGTGGGATTTATTCCAGGAATGCAGGGATGGGTGAACGTATGCAAATTAATAAATGTAATACACCACATCAACAAGAGTCAAAGACAAAAATCACAGGATTATCTCAATAGATGCAGAAAAAGCTTCTGATAAAGTCCAACACTTGTTCACGATAAAAACCTTACAAAAACTTGGAATAGATGTATCTACCTTAATCTGATGAAAGCCATCTATGTCAAACCAACAGCCAACATCATACTAAATGGACAAAAACTGAAAGCTTTCACTCTAAAATCAGGAACAAGACAAGGATGTCCACTATCACCATTCCTATTCAATATAGTTCTAGAAACATTAGCCAGAGCAATCAGACAAGAAGGAGAAATAAAAGGAATAAGGATAGGAAAGGAAGAAGTTAAATTATCACTATTTGCAGATGACATGATACTCTACACAGAAGACCCTAAAAACTCCATCAAAAGGCTAGTAGAGTTAATAAACAAATTCAGCAGTGAGTTGGATACAAAGTCAACACTCAAAAATCAATAGCATTGCTGTACATAAGCAACAAATTCACTCAGAGAGAAATTAGGGAAATAACCTTTCACAATAGCATCCAATGAAATACTTAGGAATCAACCTAATAAATGATGTGAAAGACGTATATGCTGAAAGCTATTGTACTCTGAAAAAGGAGATTGAAGAGGATGTTAGAAAATGGAAAGATATCCCTTGCTCTTGGTTAGGAAGAACCAACATTGCGAAAATGGCCATACTCCCAAAACTGTTATACAGGTTTAATGCAATCCCAATCAAAATACCATTAACATACCTTACAGATCTAGAGAAAACATTCCAAAAATTCGTTTGGAAACAGAAGAGTAAAGGCAATTCTGGGCAACAAAAGCAAGGCAGGAAGGATCTCAATCCCTGACTTGAAATTGTGCTACAAAGTTACTATGATAAAACAAGCATAGTACTGGCAAAAAAATAGACCTGAGGATCAATGGAACATATTAGAAGATGCAAATATAACTACAAAGACACTCAACCACCTTGTTTGACAAAGGGGCTAAACATGTTCACTGGAATAAAGATAGCCTCTTTAATAAATGATACTGGAAAAATTGGCTTTCCACATGCTGAAGATTGAAACTAGACCCATGTCTATCACCATGCACTAAAGTCAAAATGGATTAAAGATTTAAATATTAAAATAGAAACACTAAATCTACCGGAAGACAAGGTAGGTAGAAAGCTTGAAGACATAGGGGTAGGCAAAAAGTTCATGAACAAAACACAAACTACACGGGAAGTACTTCAAAGAATCAACAACTGGGATCTCATCTTACTAAAAAGTTTTTACACTTCAAAAGAAATCACCAACAAAGAGAAAAGAAAACCCACAGAATGGGAAAGAATTCTAGCCAACTGTCCCTCAGACAAAGGACTTATGTCCAGAACATATAAAGCATTGAAAAACATCAGGTCCCCCAAAATTCAAAGACCCAATCCAAAAACGGGCATCTGAGATGAACACGCACTTCTCAGATGAAGAAATACTAATGGCAAACAAATACATGAAGAAATGCTAAACATTACTGGTCATTTGAGAAATGAAAATTAAAACAACCTTGAGATTCCATCTCACTCCAGAAAGAATGGCTGCCATCAACAAATCAACCGATAGCAAATGTTGGTGGGGCTGTTGGTGGGAGTGTAGACTGCTGCAGCCACTATGGAAAGCAGTATGGAGATTCCTCAAAAAACTAGGGTTGGAAATCCCATTCAATCCAGTTATTGCCCTTCTAGGTATTTTCCCAGAAAAATAGAAAATATTGTGTCACAGTGATATATGTGCCCCCATATTTACAGCAACACAATTTGTAATAACTAAATCTTGGAAACAACAAAATGCCCATCAACTGCAGAATGGATGAAAAAGATGTGGTATTTTTATACAATTGAATATTACTCAGTTAAAAAAACGGATGATCTTGAGGCTTTTATAGGTAAGTGGAGGAACTTGAGACTATACTCATAAGTGAAATAAGACTCACATTTGTAAATACCATATTGTATCCTTAGTGTAAAAACTAAATAATAATAATAAACTGAAAAAGTAATAAGATCCAAAATGTACAAGAGATATTATAATAATGAAAAGGAAAGAAAGTGCTCAAAATTAAAGAACAACTGGGATAGGGGAAAGGAGAAATGAAAGAAAGGAAAAGTGTATGTATGTAGGTATACACATATAATTGTATGTATGTGTAAGTGTGTAAGATAGATAACTATCATCAAAAAGAATGGTTTGTGTTGTCATTGCTTGACTGTCTGATCATTTTTTAATGCCTAGATCTTATAACTTGAACAGCTGCTTTCAAGAGAACAATATGCAATATATTAACTAGTGTTGATTTCTTGTCCTTTTTAAAATTCTGTATCATTTGTACCCTTTTTTCTGTTTTCCTTTAAAAAAATAGTGTCCAAGTGGTATTTGGAGTTGACTTCCTCAGCATGAACTGTCATAGCAATGTATCATATGTTGTAGGACTTAAAAAACAGAAGTTTATTTTCTCTAAATTCTGGAAGCTGGAAGTACAAAGTCTGGTTGTCAACACAGTGGATCCTGGAGAGGGCTACTTCCTGAGGGCAGTCTGCTTGTTGTGTTCTCGTTTGGTCTTTCTTTGGTGAGAGTGTGGAAAGGGAGCAATTTCTGTCTTCCTCTTTTTATGAAAGCACCAGTCCCATTATGGGGCTTGTGCTCATGATCTAATCTATATCCAGTTATCTGCTTAAAGGTTCATCTCCAGATACCATTACACTGGGGATTGGAACATCATATAAATTTGTGGGGGCACAAATGTTCAGGCCATTACAGAGCTGTAGGGTTTTTACTAGCCTTATTACTCTTGACTAAGTATTCCATTTCTCTCACACCAAAAGTCCTTTTCTTGATGACATTAACATATTCATTTGCTATAATAATTTCAGTGATTCTATTCTACTTTTCATATGCTGTTTCATTGTCCCACAGCTGTTTTCAGTTGTAGTGCATCTACATTGCTGGAGCTTATCACCACTTCATAATATATTTACTCTCTTAGGTCATCCTTTGTTCTGAAGCTTATTCTCCAGTAGATTTCACGAGAAATGTTCACAGGAATAATAGTCCCAGATTTCTTGCATATTCTTAAAACCTTTTTGTCTTTTATATTTGAGTATCAGTCTTTGAAAGTCTTAAACTTATAATGCCATTGCCTTTTGACATAAAGAATTTCTACTATGCTATAATCATATCATTTTCTTACCGTTATAGTAATCCTGTCTTTTTGGTTGGGTGCCCCTTAAAAATCCAATTTTTTTAGCAGAGTATGTCTTTGTATTTAATGTTTTGGGTTGTTTTTCCCAGAAGTGAGGAAGGTATTTCAAAATATAGTTTAATATTTTTTATTGTTGTTTCAGAAAGGTTTCTTGATTTATAGTTATTTTAGTATATGTTGCTTTCAACTTTTGTTTTTCTTTCAGCTACAATTTGAGTGTGTGTTGGATTTTATTTCTTTATCTTTCTTCTAAATATGTCCATTTTGTTTCCATTCCAGTAGATTTCTTCCTTTTTTTTTTTTTTTTTTTTTTTTTTTTTTTTTTTTTTTTTTTTTTTTTTTTTTTTTTTTTTTTTTTTTTTTTTTTTTTTTTTTTTTTGAGACAGGGTCTCCCTATGCAGTTCAGGCTGGCCTTACACTCACTTTGTAGCCCAGGCTGGTCTCGAACTCACAATGATCCTCTGGCCTCAGCCTCCCAAGTGCTGGGATTATAGGTGTGCACCATCACGCCCAGCCATTCCAGTAGATTTCTTAAAGGCATTGTGTTTGTTCTATATTACAATCCATTTTTAATTAAGTCCTTATTTCTGAAGTTTTTATATCATTTTAAAATCTTTCCTGACATCTATTACTTCCATTCAAATATTTCTTCTCAATTACTTTGTTTTTGAGTTTTTCTGACCCGTAATTATTTTATCATATCTATCATTTTCTTAGCTTCTGTAAGAAATTAAGAACTTGAAGCCGGGCGTGGTTGCGCACGCCTTTAATCCCAGCACTCGGGAGGCCGAGGTAGGCGGAGCGTTGTGAGTTCAAGGCCGGCTTGGGCTACAACGCGGCACAAGGCCGACCTGAGCTACATAGTGCGACCCCGCCTCAAAAAACCAGGGCTGGGAATTTGTCTCAGTGGCTTAAGCGCCTGCCCTGGCAGGTGCAAGGCTGTGAGTTCAATCCCTGGTGCCGCAAAAAAAAAAAAAAAAAAAAAAAAAGAAATTAAGAACTTGTTTCAAAATACAGTGGTAAAGAATACATGTGCTTTATTGACATGTTTTCTTGATGTGATTTTATTGTTCAAAGAACAATATTTCTATTTATCATCTATGCTGTCTCATTTTAAATTATAGTGCAATTCTTTTAATTTTAGGTAGATGAGTTTTTCTGAACTTTTAGGCAGGAAAAGTGACCTCAGTTAGTGTCTTCACTGTTTCATGATGCTATAACGGAGTACCAGAGACTGAGGAATTGACTCATGGTTCTGGAGTCTGGAAGCTTCCATATTAAGAGCCTAGCTTCTGGCAAGGCCCTCTCACTGTGTCATCCCATGGAGGAAGGACAAAGAGAGAGCAAGAGACAAAAGGCAGCCATGCTCAATTTAAAGAACTATATGTGAAAATAAATCCACCCCCAAGAGAACAGAGGGCACAACTGTCATGATAAGATCACTGCTTAAAAGTCCTCTAAATACTGTCACTTTTGAGATCACGTTTTCAACATCCAAACTCTGGAAGACATGTTTTAACCATAACGCTAGCTTCCTAATTTCATGGAGCTAGAAACACCTTTTTTGTTGTTCATTTTACTGAAGAACAAAGAATTTCTGTGCTGTACAAAATTCTGTGATAGGAAAGTCCCTTGAAACAACCCACAGACTGAAACTTGTGCAAGTTTCCTTATTTAAGCCACTGCTCTCAGTGCTTTTACTACTTTGAAGGTTCTCCTGTCTCATGTTCAGTTTATTACCTTTTCCCAATTCTTCCTTACACATATACTGATATTGAGCAGTTCAGGTGGAGCTGTGTCTCTCACAGCTCACATGAGGATAACTTGTGTCTAGCTTTCTGGCAGATGTCTTTCATTTTTGGTTTTGCTATCTGGCAGGTTGCTCTGTATATTTTTGAGGGAATACATTAGCCAACTTTATGTCGTGACAAACCGCCTGACACAAATGACTTAAGGGATGAAATACTTCTTTTGCCTCATAGTTTCAGTGGATTCAGTCCCTGGTTGGCTAGTTCCATTGCTGTGGGCCTGGAGAAAGGTAGATATCATGGCAGAAGGACATGATGGAGCAAAGCTACCCACCCCATGGCAGCCTGAAAGCAGAAAGAGAAGAAAACAGCAAGGGAGGAAGGGACATGGATAAGATACCATCCTGCAGCTCATTCTCATGTCCCACTCCCTCAACCAAGCCTTGCCTCCTATCCATCACCTCATATTGCCATCAAATTATGGTTTCATTAGTAAATCAATCCACTGATGAAGTTACATCCCTTATGATTCAATTATTTCCCAATTATGCTTTGGGTGGACATTTTGAATCTAAACCACAATAGGGAAATGTTCACAAATTCAAAGCTACTCCAATTACTATCTCCCTAGAATTGTCTCTAAAATTGACTCTTATTGCTGTTAGCATGTTATAGGTTTCTAACTCTTTTATTTTGTCATTCTTAGTCCTTTTCCTGAAGAAAAAGAAAAACAAGCTTGTATGATTGTGACAACTTGATTAGCTAGGGAGCCACCCTGGAGACTGATGAAGCAGATGTCTGGATGTGTCTGAGTGGATCACAAAGGTATATCTTGACATCTATGTCTGTCCCTTATCCCTTCCTCCTGAGTGCTGTTCCCCTGCTTTGTGATCTGCCTACTAGGAGCTAAACACCTCCTCCATACCTTTCCACCATGATGTTTTTGCCATGAACTGAATCCCCTGAAACTAGCAGCTAAATTAAATCTCTCCTCCTTTAAATTATGTGAGTTGAGTATTGTGTCTCAATGGCAGGAAAGCTAACAGTGAAAACTGGTAGCAGAGATATGGAGTGGTTGCCATGACTATACCTGACCATGTGGGTTAGAAGACTTTGAGCTGGTTTTTAGGAGGATTTGGCATGGTTTGGAGATGTGGGCTAGAGAAACCCTAGAAAGCTGTAAGTAGAGCCTGGTAGGTGATTCTGGTAGGAGCTCAAAAGACCAGAAGAGTGAGAAGTATGGGGAAAAGAAAGGCCAGGCTTATGAGGGTTCAGGTGGGAATGAGAATTATTTTAGAAGTTGCACCAAGGGTCACACATGTTACATTATGGCAAAAAATAAAGTGCTTTTTGCCCCTGTCATAAAATTTTGAGGGAAGCTGGGAAAGGGCTATGGATTAACTGATATAGTCGAGGAAATTTTAAGACAGTTCAACTTTCAGGCTATGGCATAGATACTGCTGGCTTCTTCCAGTCAGATTTATAGTGAGAATCTGGGGCAAAAATCAGAGCAGATAAGTTTGAAAAGCTTAAATTTTGGCCCACAAGGAATCTTGTGTAAAGTTGGGGCCAATGGAGGTGTGACTGCTAAAAAGATTAGAGTACAAAAAGAAACTAAAAGCCTTGTACATGGGACAGAAATGAAGATGCATTTAGAACATTTCAGGAATCAACAAGACCTGACCCATTGTAGGCTCAAAAACACAAAAGTTGTGGGTGTTGGGTACTGTACTGCAGGACAGGAAAGCTGATATGGCTAGCATGCAAATCAGTAGTAAAAAAAACAACTTCAGAAGGAAGAGCTCATATGAGCAAGTCAGCTGCTGGGTGGTTAAGAATGTGGATTCTGGGATGAATGACTTTAGAATCAGTCACACAATTACACTGTCACTTACTGGCATTGTGACCTTGCACAAATCATTTAACCTCAATTTCTAAACCTCAATTTCCTTATATGTGAAGTGGAGCCATATTATAGTATAAACGTTGTGTTCCCACTGTATTCATATGCTGAAATCCAAAGCCAAAGTGATGATATTAGGAATTCGGGCCTTTTGATAGGTAATGAGGTTGTCATGAATGGGATTAGTGACTTTATAAATAAGATCCTTCAACCATGTGAGGACACAGTTGCTGATACCATGAATGAACCAGGAAATCAGCCCTCACCAGACACTGAATCTGCTAGTACCTTGATTTTGAACTTTCAGCTTCCAGAAGTGCAAGAAATTATTGTTGTGTATAAGCTACCCAGTTAAGGGTATTTTGTTGTCACAGCCTGAATGGATTAAGACAAAGTAAAGTTTATTTTTTAAGAATGTTGTGAGGGCTCATAAGCAATGCAGGCAAACTGACATAAAAGTTGCATAGAAAGCTTCAATAAATGTTTGGACTGTTAGTTGAATATTATTAGGGTCTTGTTTGGTTTCTTTTAGTTTTGCTGAGAATACAACATTCAGGTTTTCAGGGTAGGAAGAAGAAGCATACAGATGAACAGATAACACTTAAGTTGTTCCATGTGGTTTTACAAGCATCTGAATCACCTGACTGCCTAAATCATACAATTAAGCAATGCAAGTTAGATTGCAAATACAAAGATGTGAGAGCATTGTTGTTTCTGATCAGTGGGGTAAAGTCACTCTTGTGTCGGAACCTAAGGAAGTTACTTAATAATTTGGAACCTTGGGTTGTCAATATAAATTGAGTCAGTATAGCTAAAACATTTCTTTAAAACACATTTTGCCTCCCAGTTCTCTCTCTCTCTCTCTCTCTCTCTCTCTCTCTCTCTCTCTCTCTCTCTCTCTCTCTCTCTCTCTGTGTGTGTGTGTGTGTGTGTGTGTTTCCTGACCTTGGGTTCACAGACATCAGAGGGTAGGAGACAGAGAACTACCGCTCTAATGTTCACTGGGATGGGAACATGTGTACCTGGAAATGATGAGGAAATGCTACTGGTCTACTTGAAATGTAGACCAGTTGAAAGCATGAGTGTAAGGCGTTGAAATTATGAGTGGGTATCAGACATTGGACAACGAGGACAGTAGGAGGTAATGTGCTCTATAGAAATCAAAGGAATTCTTGGCTTGATGAAGCAAGCTCCTTGGAGTGTCCCAAAACCAGATTCCTTGATTCTTCAGAACTGACTTCACAGAGTTACATACTCAGGTTCCTTGGTGCTATAGTGTTGAAAAGACAATATAAGTTGAATAAGTGTCTCACAATGAGTGACAGAGATTTTTAACATACACAGTGAAAAGGAGGATTTCTCTGCACTCAGTCCACAAATATGAAACTTCATACATCCAAAACTGATATAGGTAGTTTTGAGCTAGAACCTTCAATTTAAATTTTTGTAAGATGCTTTCTAATGTTATACAAATATCCAGGGCAGGAAGGGTATAAAAGAGGGGTAAAGGTGGGTATGCTACAGGTGTGCACCAATTCCCTAGTATGAATAACTGTATTACTAAAATGCATTATAGAAAAAGAGAAACAATCAAACACACACACACACACACACACACACACACACACACACACACAAAAACCAAACAGCAACAAAAAATACCCAAATGACTTGGACTGCAAAGCTAGAAGTCATGTGAATTTACTTTGTAAATTTAGCTTTTGTACATTTCATCTATCCCAAAGGATGCAGAAAGATGTCTCCTGGCCCTGCTGACTGAATCTCCTTATTGTGATGCTGAGGACATAGCTTAGATTTTTTACATTTTCTAAAACTTCAGCCAATATAGTTTTTACAAAAATTAAATATGTATGTTGCATAAAGATATAAGAGGTCATTTCACTCTTAGTACATCATCTTGAGCTCTTCCAGAGAGAACGTTTACAATTCTCTTTGTGATGGCAGTTCTACCATTTGCTGTTGAGAGAAATATGCTCATAAATACTATGATGACATAGATTATTTTGAGAGTATAGAACAAAGTAGAATGGGATAAAAACTTGGAAACAAAACAAGAGCAAATCAGATGGTGTTTGTAGTTATTTGACAGACCTGAGATTTGGAGGACAACAGAGGAAAGTTCTCTGGTTTTGCTTTAGCAATTATCACATTCTCTCCTGAATCTGAGAGCATGCAACTTCTCTGGGCACCATGCAGCAAAAACTAGCCACTCAGACCCCTTTTGTCTATGAGTGCTGCTGTAGTCATCCTTGAATAAGAAGCTATGGGTTTTTTTTTTTCACATTATCTAGTAGGTAGTGTGAGCTCTCCATGTGCCAGAACTTGTGCAGCTGTGGAAGGTTTGCTTGGGTGTGGATGTGTGGAAAGTTGTTTGAGTTCACTTCTCATTCATAGTTTAATCCCAGAGGGCTGATGACAAAGAGCTTTCATGAGATATTGGAAACAACTCAAACCTATACATTTCTATGATGATCAGATCATGTGGTCAGACAAGGATGGAAGAATAATATTAATGTGATGTCTACGATAATAGCACAGTAAAGCCTCCTAAGGCACTGTGAGGGGAAATGCTTCCTGTTCCACCTTGAGCCCAATTTGCACCTAGATGCATACAAATCCATGGAAGTTTAAAGAGCCAATATAAAAGAATCTATTCGTGTGACTTGATTATCATAGGAGAAGGCTGACTACCAAAAAGAGAATAGAGTAAAATGGGGATGAAGAGGACAGCAAAATGCTTGCAAATAATTATTTCCCTGTACAGTATCCTGGACTCATTTCTGAGACTCATAGAAAAAGAATTTAAGCAAAGCCCTGACCTTGGGACAACAAAGAAGGCTTCTTTGGCAGCACCCACACATCAGGATGTGAATGGCACTGTCAAATGGCAGCCTGAGTCTGGTAATGAAAGAGGCACTAAGAGATAGCAGCTTTGGCACAACCACTAGAGTTCCATGTGTTTCCCACAATAATTTCGAAGTTAAGGCAGCTTCATATAACTTCATCAGGTGAGGCCTTCAATGAATGAGTTAGAGTACAAAGAACAGACCAGATTCTAAGCAGTAAGTGTGACTATCAGAATAGTTATGATACATGTGACACAGTCTCTGCTATCAATAGGTATAACTGTGTAGGGAAATGAAATTCTTTAAAATATGAGTCATTTACATGAACATGAAATCAAATTAGTAAGACCTGCAGAAACTTAGATCATACATACCAACAAAGAGTGCTTGTGCTGAAGAACAGAAATACTTAACCTGATCTAATTTAGTTACTTATCAGATTCATTTTTACTTTTTTAGGTGCATCAGAAGGATCAGAATGCTCAGAGAACCTCACTATTCCTTCCCACCCCCAGAATACTTCCTCCCACTACCAGCAACAAGGTGCTGTTTTCATTTTTGGAAGCATTTGAAAGTTAAGCTTTGCTTTCTACTTCCAAGGAAAAACAAAGAACCTTTTTGGCACTTAGTCATTTGGATATGGTTATAATGTGCCAGCAAGATCTGTTCAGAAAGCTATTATAGTTCATATTTACATGTCCCCAAAGTCTCATGCATTCAGAATTGGTGCCTCTGGGCAGTGCTGGATCATAGGTGTGTGATTCTTATCGCCGGATTAGTCTTAGCCCACTGATGGGTTCACAGTTAGGGGTGATGTTGGGAGGTAAAGCCTTGTGGGAAGAGGTGGACCACTGTTGGTGTGGATATATATACACATGTGTATATGATATATATAGAGAGATATAGATAGATAGATATCCCTCCTCCTCCCTTGATTGTGCTCTCTGCTCTCTGCCTATCCTGCCATCGTTTGTTTCTCCCTGTCCATGCCACCAGCCAGCTATAATCAAAACCTCTACAAGCTGTGAGCCAAAATAAACCTCTCAGCTGGGCGTGGTGGTGCACATCTTTAATCCCAGCACTCGGGAGGCTGAGGTAGGTGGAGCGTTGTGAGTTCGAGGCCGGCTTGGGCTACAACACGAGCTCAAGGCCGGTCTGAGCTACATAGTGCGACCCTGCCTCAAAAAACCAGGGCTGGGAGTTTGTCTCAGTGGCTTAAGCGCCTGTCTGGCAGGCGTGAGGCTGTGAGTTCGATACCCGGTGCCACAAAAAACAAACAACCAAACAAACAAAAATAAACCTCTCCTCCTTTAACTTGTGGATGTCGAGCATTTTGTACCAGAAACAAGAAAGTAACTATGACAAAACCAAGATGAGAGTTGAGATGGTGATAAAAGATTAAGAAACTGTAACAATAAAATCAGAAAACTATGGGTAGGAGGAAGAACAAATAGTTGAAGGCATTGACTACAAAGTCCTGAAAGCTATCCTGGACCTTTTGTCCAAGAGGCAGGAGTAGAGATTGGGAGGGTGAGATCACCGACTAGCAGCTGTCTAGTTAGTGAATCAAAATAGACTATTTTGAGGGATATGCTAGTTAGCAATTACAAAACGCAAATATGCACATGCCAAAACGTAGGGTCTGCAAACAATAGCCATTTTTTCTCAGCAATTCATAGGTAAGCTGGTATGCTCTGATAGCCCAGTTTGCGCTTGGCTGATCCCAAGTAGGCTTGCTCAAAAGGTCAGAATTAGCTAGAGGTTGGCTGAAGCTGGATGTTGTAGGAGAATGTTAGCTGAGGTGACTTCTCTCTGTGTGTGTCTCTCTCTGGAAGGTTAGTCCTGGCATTTTCTCATGTCAAAGACGAGGAAAGGTCCAAGTACCCTTTTCAAATATCTCTTTTAATCAAGTTTGTACTAGCCATTGGCCAAAGCATGCCACATGCTCCAGTCCGTTAGTGCTGTGGAGGGTGCAGTCAGAGGCATGAGTAGGAAGGTGGCATTATTCAGCAGCCATTTAAAAACGACCCCTCATTGTTTACATGACAGATAATACATCAGCAACAGCATTCAAGACTTGTGCCATGTGTCTCTACCACTCACAGGATTGGCATAGGAGGTAGATGGCTTGGTTGAAATTCATTTCTCACATTTTCCCTCTGTCCATAGTGTTTAAATGTTTTAGTTGCAATATTTTGGCTAAAATAGTTTAATAGAAAAATAAGATATAGTGGTGATGATACTAATCTTTCTGGTACATAATAATCTTTTGGAAAATACATTTCCATATTTTTTAGTTTTTTGTTTGTTTTTTATTTTAAAGAAAAGACAATAAAAACAATGATACAGAATTTCAAAATAAGATTGTAGGAGAGTAACAATGGTTAGTACATTGCATGTTGTTATCTTCAAAGTAGTTGTTCATATTGCATGAAGGCACAAACTTTTCTTTTCAATGAACTAATATCAATTAGTATTGCAACTATCTTAACTGTTTCGTGTATTTCCTTTTCCTTTTCCTTTCCTTCTTTTCTCCAATCCCCCATCCAAATTTGTCTTTCCTTTTGAACAGTTCTTTTCATTTTACTATATGAACTGTACGTTTTGAATCTTATTTATTTTTTTTGACTTCTTACTCTAGGGAGACTACACAATGTTTACATATGTGAGTCTGATTTATTTCACTTAGGAGTATGGTATCAAGTTGCAGCAAATTACCTACAAATGTCTCAGGTTTATCCTTCTTTGTAGCTCAGTAATATTCCATTGTATAAAAATAATATGTCTGTTTTATTCATTCCTTGGTTGATGGGCATTTAGGTTCCAAGAGTTAGCTATTATAAATTGTGCTGCTATAAACATAGGTGCACATATATTGCTGTGGTATGATGTCTGTAATTCTTCTGGGAAAACACCCAAAAGGGGAATAGCTGGATGGAATGGGAACTCTGATCTTAGGTTTTTGAGGACTCTCCACACTGATTTTCATGGTGGTTGCACCAGTCTACACTCTCACCAACAGTGGAGAAGGGTTCCTTTTTTCCCCTCACAGCCCCTCCAGCATTTATTGGTTGATTTCCTTTTTTTTTTAAAAAAAAGCAAAACAAAAACCAGGTAGAAGTAACACATAATTTTTAAAAAGTCAGTAAGAAATCAGTACTAGTTAATGTATTACATATTGTTATCTTAGAAGTAGTTGTTCAAGTTACAAAATCTAGGCATAAAAAAATCAGACACTCAAACAATGACAACACAAACTATTCTTTCTAATGAGCTAACAGAGAATTAGTAGTATAGTTACCTATCTTGCATACTTATACATACATATGCAAATCAGTAAATGTAATATACCACATCAACAGAGCCAAAGACAAAAATCACATGATCATCTCAATAGACACAGAAAAAGCTTTTGAGAAAGTCCAACACTTGTTCATGATAAAAAAAACTATATAGAAAATTGGAATAGATGGTCTTTATCTCAATCTGATAAAACCCATCTATGACAAACCAACAGCCAACATCATACTAAATGGACAAAAATTGAAAGCTTTTACTCTAAAATCAGGAACAAGACAAGGATGTTCACTATCCCCACACCTATTCAATATAGTTCTGGAAACATTAGCCAGAGCAATCAGACAAGAGAGAGAAATAAAAGGAATAAGGATAGGAAAGGAAGAAGTTAAATTATCACTATTTGCAGATGACATGATACTCTACATAGAAGATCCTAAAAACTCCATCAAAAGGCTACTAGAGTTAGTAAACAAATTGAGCAGTATAGCTGGATACAAAGTTAACACTCAAAAATCAATAGCATTCCTGTACACATCAAACTTACTGAGAAAGAAATTATGGAAATAACACCTTTCAAAATACCATCCAAAAAAAAGATGAAATACTTAGGAATCAACCTAACAAAGAATGCAAAAGACCTGTATGCTGAAAACTATAGTACTCTAAAAAAGGAGATTGAATAGGATGTTAAAAAATGGAAAGATATCCCTTGCTTTTGGGTAGGGGGAACCAACATTGTGAAAATGGCCATACTCCCAAAACTGTTACACAGATTTCATGCAATTCCAATCAAAATTCCATTAACATACCTTGCATATCTAGAGAAAACATTCCCAAAACTCATTTGGAACCAAAAGAGACCTAGAATAGCAAAGGCAATTCCAGGTAACAAAGGTAAGGCAGGAGGCACCTCAGTCCCTGACTTGAAATTATACTACAAAGTTACCGTGATAAAATCAGCATAGTACTGGTAAAAAATAGACCTGAGGATCAGTGGAATAGATTAGAAGATGCAAATACAACTACAAAGACACTCAGCCACCTTATATTTGACAAAGGGGCTAAACACTTTCACTGGAAGAAAGATGGCCTCTTATTGGTTGATTTCTTGATGATAACCATTCTTACTGGGGTGAGACAAAATCTCACTGTTGTTTTAACTTGTATCTATCAAATGACCACTGATGTTGAACATTTTCTTTACATATTTATTTGCTATTTTTATTTCTTCATCTGTGAAGTATGTGCTCATCTCAGCTGCCCATTTTTGAATTGGGTCTTTGAATTGGAGGTAGGTTCTGATATTTTTCAGTTCTTTATATGTTCTGCATAGAAGTCCTGTGAGGGACAGTTGGTTAAATTTTTTTCCCATTATGTGAACGGTCTTTTCACTCTGTTGTTGATTTCTTTTGATGTGCAAAAGTTTTTTTAACGAGATGAATTCCTACTTGTTGATTCTTTGGAGTGTTTCCCATGCTGTTTGGGTTTTGTTTATGAAGTCTCTGCCTATTCCTATATCTTCAAGATTTTTACCTTCTTTCTCTTGCACTAGATTTAGTATTTCTGTTTTAATATTTAGATCTTTGATCCATTTTGACCTTAGTTTCGTGCATGGTGATAGACATGGTCTAAGTTTAGTCTTTGGCTTGTAGAGAGCCAGTTTTTCCAGCACCATTTATTAAAGAGGGTATCTTTCTTCCAGTGAACATGTTTAGTCCCTTTGTCAAAGATAAGGTGACTGTGTTTGCAGTTGTGACTGTATCTTTTAATCTACTTCACTGGTCCTCAGGTCTGGTTTGTTTGTTTGTTTTCCAGTACCATGCTGATTTTATCATAGTACCTTTATAGTATAATTTCAAGTCAGGGATTGTGATGCCTCCTGCTTTGCCTTTGTTGCCTAGGATTGCCTTTGCTATTTGAGGTCTCTCCTGTTTCCAGATGAATTTTAGGAATGTTTTCTCTAGATCTGTGAGGTATGTTACCAGTATTTCAATCTGGATTGCATTAAATCTGTGTAACAATTTGGGAGTGTGGTCATTTTCACTATGTTGGTTCTTCCTATTCATAAGCAAGGAAAATCTTTCATTTTTAGATATCCTCTTCAATCCCCTTTTTCAGAGTACTGTAATTTTCTTTTTGTTGTTTTGTTTGTTTATTTGGTACCGGGAATCTAAGTCATGACCTCGCACTTGCCAGGCAGGTGCTTGTAGTACTGTAATTTTCAATATACAGATTCTTAACTTCCTTCGTTAGATTAATTCCTAAGTACTTCATTCTTTTTGGATGCTTATTGTGAAGGGTGTGGTTTCCCTAATTTCTCTCTCAGTGAGTTTGTTGCATGTGTACAGGAATGCTATTGATTTTTGAGTGTTAACTTTGTATCCAGCTATACTGCTCAATTTGTTTACTAACTCTAGTAGCCTTTTGATGGAGTTTTTAGGATCTTCTATGTAGAGTATCATGTCATCTGCAAATAGTGATAATTTAACTTCTTCCTTTCCTATCCTTATTCCTTTTATTTCTCTCTCTTGTCTGATTGCTCTGGCTAATGTTTCCAGAACTATATTGAATAGGAGTGGGGATAGTGAGCATCCTTGTCTTGTTCCTGATTTTAGAGTGAAAGTTTTCAGTTTTTGTCCACTTACTATGATGTTGGCTGTTGGTTTATCATAGATGGTTTTTATCAGATTGAGGTGGAGACCATCTATTATGGTTTTCTGTCGGGTTTTTATCATGAAAGAGTGCTGGACTTTACCAAAAGGTTTTTCTGCATCTATTGAGATGATCGTGTGATTTTTGTCTTTGGCTCTCTTGATACGATGTATTACATTTATTGATTTGCATATGTTGAACTATCCCTGCATTCCTGAGATGAATTCCACTTGGTCATGATGTATAATTTTCTTGACAATTTCCTGCATTCTCTTTGCTACAGTCTTATTGAGGATTTTTGCATTTGATTTCATCAGGGAGACTGGCCTATAGTTCTCTTTTTTGGTTGGGTACTTCTCTGTTTTTGGGATGAAGGTACTACTTGCCTCTAGGAATGAGTTAGGGAGAATTGCTTCCCTTTAAATTTCATTAAAGAGTTTGAGAACTGGCATTGAGTCTTCTCTAAATTTCTTGTACAGTTCAGCAGTGAATGCATCAGAACTTAGACTTTTCTTTGTTGGTAAGTTTTTAATTATGTTTTCAACCTCATTAACTTATGTTAGGTTATTTAAAATTTTTATATCTTCTTGGTTTAGCTTTGGCAACTCATATGTATCTATTAATCTGTCCATTTCTGTGTTTTCCATCCTATGAGTTTTGAATTATATATTGACAATCTTCTGAATTTTCACAGGATCTGCAGTGATTTCATCCATTTTATTCCTCATCGCAAGAATTTGAGTCTTTTCTTTCCTTTTTTTTTGATAAGATTAGCTAAGGGTTTATCAATTTTACTTATTCTTTCAAAGAAACAACTCTTCAATTCATTAGTTCATTGTATTGTTTTCATGGTCTCCACTGAGTTAATTTCTGCTCTGATATTTATAGTTTCCTCCATTCTATGGGCTTTGGGTTTGTCTTGCTCTTCTGTTTCTAGAACCTTGAGGCGCAACATTAGGTTATTTATTTGTGCTTGTTCTGTTTTCCTGATGTGAGAATTTACCATATAAATTTCCCTCTAGGATTGCTTTCATTGCATCCCATAAGTTCTGGTATGTTGTATCTGCATTCTCATTTAGTTATAGATATTGTCTAATTTCTTACTTTATTTCATTTGTGCCCATTTGTTGTTTAGGAAGGCATTATTTAATTTTCATATGTTTATGAAGTTTTTGTGATTTCTTTTGCCATTAATTTCCAATTTCAGTGCACTATGGTCAGATGGTATGCATGGGATAATTTCAGTTCCTTCACATTTTCTTAAGCACGTTCGGTTGGTTAGTATATGGTGTATTTCAGAGAATGTTCTGTGTGCAGCTATGAAGAATGTGTATTCTGGTGTTGTTGGGTGAAACACTGTGAACATCTAGTATGTTCATTTGTTCACAAACTTGATTCAGTTCTATTACTTCTTTGCTGACTTTTTGTCTAGTTTATCTATCTGTTTGTGACAATGGGGTATTAAGGTTCCCCATCACAATTGTGTTATTGCATATTTGATTTCTCATGTCTATTATATTTGTCTTACATAGTTGGGTGCTCCCATATTTGGTGCATATATATTTATGATTGCTATTGCTACCTCTTGAAGTTTTCCCTTAACAATTGTGTAGTGACCTTTTTTATCTCTTTTGGTCATTCTTGGTTTTAAGTTCACATTGTCTGCAAACAGAATGGCTACTCCTGGTTTTTTCTGGGCTCCCGTTGCATAGAAGAGTGTTTTCCATCCTTTGACTGTCAGTCTATGAATTTCTTTTGGAGTTAAATGCATTTCTTATATGCAGCATATTGTTAGATCTTGTTTCTTGATCCATTTTGCCAGTCTATTTCTTTTGATTGGTGAATTGAGACCATTTACATTGATGGTTATAACTGATATGTATTGGCTTATCTTTGTCATGGTATTTTCCTGCTGTTGGCTCCCTGATTTTTGCTTCTGTTTAATTGCTTGCCCTTCTCGGTAGTTTCTTTTTGTTGCTGTTCTTGGAATTGTGGTGATTTTTAGCCCTGTCTCAAATATCTCTCAATACTCTTTGTAGGGTTGGTTTGATGGTCATAAATTTTTTCTTTTATTCTTTATCATGGAAATATCCTCTTTCTCCGCTAATTTTGAAAAACAGTTTTCAGGGTACATCAATCTGTGTTGGTAGTTGTTGTATTTTAGGACTCGAAATACTTCACTCCAAGCATGTCTTGACTTGGTTTCTGTTAAGAAGTCTGCCGAGATTCTGATGGGTTTTCCTTTATAGGTGATCTGTTTATTTTCTCTAAACTGCTTTCGATATTCTGTTCTTTTGCTGAATTTCTTGAATCTTGATTGTTGTATGTCTTGGTGTAGTTTTATTCTGGTCATGACTATTTGCAATTCTATAAGATTCATTTATTTGTATGTCAAATTCTTTACTCATTCTCAGGAAGTTTTCTGCCATTATTTCTGTGAAGAGTTTTTTTTTAATGGCATTTGTACTGTCTCCAGCTTTCTCATAGATCCAAATCAATCTTTGGTACCAGGGATTGAACTCACAACCTTGCACCTGCCAGGCAGGTACATAAGTCACTGAGCTAAATCACTGGCTGATCCAAATCAATCTTATGTCATTCTTCTTTGCTTCGTATTATAGTTTTTGGGTTGATTTTTCTTGATCTCTTTCTATTTTTAAGATATGTTTTTTTCATGATCACTAGCTGCAATTCTGTCTTCAAGATCTGAAATTCTATCCTCTCCTTCATTCAACCTGTTGCATGTACTTTCATTAGAGGTTTTAATCTCTTGGATTTCTGTTTGGATGTGTCTCATGGATTCCATTCCTCTCCTATTCTGGCATTTTTTGTTTCCATCATTTTTCTAAGCTCATCTATTCTTTTATCTGTGTCTTCTCCAATGTCTTTGATTTTAAGCATCATTTCTTTTTGTACCTGAGAGAGCAATTTCCCTTTATAGCCTTTTCCACTTTTTTTTTACTTCTGTTGTTATCATATCAGAAAGTTCCAGTGTTTGATTTCCAATTTCATCTATCTCATTGAGTTCCAGACTTGTCCTGAACTGAGGTTCTAGGGTTGCATTTTGCTTACCCATCTTGTTATTTTTTATTTTCTCTTTTTCATTTTATTTTGTTTTCTATGTTGATGCTGGCTGGTTTCTTATGATACAAAGCTTTATCACTAGTATTGAGGCTTCCCTAGGAGATGTCAGTTCTTCAGGGATGACCACTAGATGTCGATTGTTCTTTGTACCTATCCTAAGAGCCTACTTGCCCAAATCTGTAAAGGATGCAAAGTTACTATTTGGCTCAGCTCCCAGCTCTTCAGTACTCAGCTGTGATGATGATTATGACCCCATACAAACACAGTTTTATCATACAGAGGAGAAAAACATGTACAACATCCTAGCTAAAGTAGTACAGTTAGTATTAACAATAGTTTCAAGTTAAGTTAGTTAAACTGACAAACTGTGGTAACTATTAACCTGCTACTTCCATTCACAGGAGCAAACTCTAAGGTTATATGCACATGTATGCAGTGATTTTCCCCTTAGGGGAGTGATTTTACTCTTCTGAGGGGTTTGGGGTGGGGTTTAAAATGGGCAGGGGACAGGCTAAAGTGATGAATGAGATCAGATATAGTATAGTCAAGGCTGGAGGTCAAAGGAGGATCAACTGAGTTTTGGGAAACTGTAGGACACAGGAGGGAAAAAATGAAATAGAATGCAAAGGAGTAATCAGAAAGGGCAGAGACAGTGACTACTCACTTGAAGTTTAAATTTGAGAAGTAGTTGTAGAAAAAGAGAAGTTGCAGAAAAAGAGAAAGAGTCTATTTCCAAGGAACTCAGTTTAAAATATTACTGAATTTTGAATGGTCAATAGAAGAAAATGAAAAAGAAGGTAAGAAAACTAAACAGTGAAAAAAGGAAGAAAGAAAATGAAAAAGACAAAAAAAAAGTGAAGAAAGAAAAAAAGAGACCAGAAAAAGAGAGGGGAGAGAAAAAAATCCCAAATACAAAAATAACCGCAGAATACAAAACAAAACAAGATGACACAACCAGACAGGAAAGGCATAGCCAATCAGACAAAGAAGGAAGAATAAAAGCAGTAAAATACCTCTAGTTTTACAGTTCTGTGAGAGTATCCATGTTAGATCCCAGGAATGTGCTGGGTGTGGGGCTGATCTTGGCCTCTGGAGGTGGGGTTGGGACTGGTCTTCTGTTGATGGAGTTCTCCAGAACCCAACTGCTGGCTCCTTGCTGCTGCCTCAGACACTTCCACGTTGCTGGTCTTGCTAATTACTCCACCTTCCAAAAGTGTGTGCGCACCCATTCCCCCAGGGCCCCAGCTGTTGTCCTGCGTCTTGGGGTTCCAATAGGGCCACCTGCCAAATGCATGTGTCCTTACACTCTCCTCACAGGCCCCGCTGTCCCAGGGACAATGGAGAAGACGCAGAGCGAGGACACACACTCTTCTCCAAACCATAGTCCTGGGAGCAATCCATTTTCATATTTTTGAATAATAGAAAACCTTGGTTTCCTTAAATTTTAATTTGAGAGTAAAACTACTTATTTATATGTTTGTCTTTTTCTTTCCATTTAGAGTAGAAGCATTATATTGATTATTATTTAGATTGACTTTCTTTGAATTTGATGTTACTATTTTCAATGCAATACAAATGTGTACAACTGATATGTTGTACCCATCTATTTTATCCAGAAAGCTATTCATAAGAAGTTATAAGAAAAAATAAGAAAAGTGATTAAAAATAGTCAGAAATTATGTGAATTAAAAGTGATAGCTATGCTATTACCAACAATGTGGATGGATGCCCACATAAAATAATGAAATACTTAGTTAAAAATGTAAATTGCAGGACATTATATGCTATATACCATACTTTTTTAAAATTCAAGACATCAAACATGAATGATTTTTAAAGGGTACTTTTTAACTAGACCTTTATTTTTAAAAGAAGAAACAAGTTCTATATGAAAAGATTCAGGATAATAGTTACTCCCAAGTGAGATTAGAAGAAAAGAATAGTGAAGAATCACATAAGGAAATACAAGTGTTTGTTAATATTCTACTTTTTATGGTAGGTATAGGGATATATGGATGTACTACTGTTTTAAATTTATATATAATATATATGCTCTTGATATACCAAGGAGATCATGCACAAGTACTCAAACTATCAAAAGCTGTCAATATAACTCTTACCACATTTTAAACTTGATTCAATAAACTACCAGTGAAGTCTGAATATTTAACCATGATTTACTTTCACATTAGCCATTCTAAAATAATGTGCTCCTGGAAGCAAACACAACAAAATTAAACATGATGTTAGTTAGTACCTTACTTGACGATCGTAAACAATGAAGTTAGATGAAGTAAACTTGTTTTTGTTATATTTCAGATTAACCATGGGGAAGATTATCAGTTGGTTACTATTCACTTGGAATTTTAGTTTAGAACAATGAAAAGGAAGCAGACATGAGCAAAATGCTCAAACATGATCACAGTGTTATCAGCAGAACGTATGAAAATTGGAGAAATATCTCAACACTGAGTCTTCGTTGACTAAATTGAGTTTCATCTGAGGCAGGAAAAAAGATATTGCACAATACCCAGATAAATAAAACCCTAAGTGAAAGAGCAGAAAAACGGTGTAAGAGCGCAGGAAACACAGTGCTGGCCCTGGAGGGATGGCAGACGCTGTCCTTCAAAAAACATCCTCTGAAAAAAAAAAAAATCCCCTGGGAAGCCATTAAGACTGGAAGGGAATCCCACTCCAGGAAGCAGAAGCTCTAAAACAACTTACTCTGTCGGGCTACTCTCAAAAAGAACTGTAAAAATTTGGTGCTGCATGCCTCTCCTTCCTTCCCTTTCTTTCTTCCTCCCTTCCTTGCTCCCTCCCTCCCTCCCACTCTCCCTCCCTCTCTTCCTCCCTCCCTCTCCCTCCCTTTCTTTCTTTTTCTTTCTTTTTTTCCCCTTCCTTCCTTCCTTCTTCCTTCTTTCCTTTCTTCCTTTCTCTCTTTCTGCTTCCTTACTCTCTTTTTTCCCCACCATTTCATCTTTCCCTTGCCTTTCTTTGTCTCCTTTTTTGGGAGTCCTTGGGGATTGAACCCAGGGACTTCACATTGAGCTCTCCAGCCCCTTTTTAATTTTTTTATTTCGATACAGGGTTTTGCTAAGTTATCCAGGATAGGCTGGAACTTACAGTCCTCTTGCCTCAGCCTCCCTAAATATTTTTTTTAAGAATCTCTTTCCTTCCTGAACCTGTGAAACTGTCCTACTGAAGGTAAGATTGCCTGTGAGACTTGGGGGCCTTAACGCAGTGCTCTGAGTTAGAAGCTACAGTAGCTGGCAGTGGAAGCCAATGCCTTGATTCTTCCTCCGGTCAGGGAGCTGCTGGCCGTGCAGGAGGGACAACAGAGCACTGGGCAGGAGCGACAGTGGTGTGGATGGACCCCCTGCCACCCATGGCTCTACACTTGGCAGATCCTGAGGCCCACAGGGTCCCGCTGGAGTCAGCCTGAGTGCAGTCGCCACCCGGGGACATCTGTGCCAGGAAGGGCTGCAGGTAGGGGCTGACCCAGAATCAGGGTGACACGGAACTCCAAAGGGACAGGGCCTGGTGGGCATGAAGGAAAGCTGACCGCGTGACCAGCTGCCCGGGAGCGTGGCAGGAGCAGGGTCAAGTCTCAGAAGGCAGTCCGTCCCTCGCCTGTCCAGAGAAAAAGGCCACATTCTTCTCAGCTTTTTAACTTGGGCAACTGTAATCAAGTGTGTAAGTATGCATAATTACATATATATATATATATATATATATATATATATATATATGATGTGTGTATATATAACGATGCAAATACGTGTAATTTGGATTAGAAATTTAGCTTTGCATATGTGTATTCAATCAAGTGGGCAGCTCTGTACAGATGAGTACATTGTGTATTCAATCAAGTGGCCACGTTTAGCCAAAGTGGAGGTAATTGCTCTTTGTTCAAGGCGAGTCGTCCAGGTAGTCTCCACAGTACATTTCACACCACAAATTCCCCAAGTTTGCTGTTGAGACAGGTTTAGGTCCTGCCCTCTGGAGTATACACGTCTTGTATATTTGGTTTGGTTAAAATGATGTTGTTGATAAATAAATCAGTCCAATAATCTAAAGACTGTCCTGATAGTGAGATCACACTGACTGTGTGAAAAGGGAGACAGAGTTAGCATAGCTCTGGGATAAGCGATAAGTGGGTAGTCTTGTCCACCCCACGTGAAAACAAACTGCTCTGATCCTCTTTGCTGATGAAGACAGAGTAGAAAACACTTGCTGGGTACCACGTACTAACCCTGTTTAATTTGCTCTTGCATGCCATGTGTAGCACAACTTTACCTTTTATTTATCCATCTGCATTTCTCATGATCCATCTATTTTTGGTAAGTGTCAGTTTCATGAATTAAGTGAAATATGCTAGATGCCTCTATCACTTCCTTAAATCTTCAGAGGTGGAATTATTATCTATTCTTCTCAGGACAAGGTAGTTTAAAACATTAAAGGGGGCCAGTTTTATACATTTCCATATTACTTTCACCACAAGGACAATTGCCCCTCCACAGTCATGGAATCAGGTAAATGTTCTGTGAATTTCAAGAGCATCTATTTCAGTGTGCATCAGCTTTTAAGGAGAAGGCTACAGGTGAGCCCATAGACCCCGTGGACCTGCCGTGAGCTAACCCGGGGCCACTCTATGTATGACTAGCACACAGACAATGATCAGGAAGTGGGAAGACTTCAGATATGTAGACACCAATATTAACTGAGACTCCTTAGATAATAATCCTTTAAGCATCTTGGTATTATTCCTTCTCTAGTGCAGTTACCCAAGAAAATGCCACTGGGCCTAGTGCCTCAGCGCCTTTCCTCATGGGAATGGAGCCTATTCTGGGACTAAACCCAAAAACTATCTCAGGCCTAGAAACAGCACTAGGGATGTGATTGAGGTCTTGTTAGCCATTTCCTTTAACCTTCTCATCATTCCTCTTTATTTTACTTTGATTGTATAAGTGAAGCAATAGCTGCATTGGCTGCCTGCCTATCACACCACATCATTTACTAAAAAAGCTTTTGGACTGGGTGCAGTGGCACACGTCTGTAATCCCAGCACTCAGGAGGCTGAGGCAGGAGGATTGCCAAGAGTTTTAGGCCAGTTGAGGTTACAAAATAAGTTCAAGGCCAGCTTGAACTACATAGATTGACCCTGTCTCAGAGGGAGAGAGACAGAGACAGAGGCAAGGAGACAGACACACAGAGAGACAGAGACACAGAGAGACAGAAAGAGGAAGCTCTTGGTTCATAGCAAAATTGAACAGAAAGAAGAGCGTTTCCATATAACCATGGCCCCATGCATGCACAGCCTCCCCCATTAACAGCATCCCACCCCAGAGTGTCCACTTGTTGTAACCGATGAGCCCACAGTGACACATCATTGTCATGTGAGACCATGGCTTCCATCAGAGTTTCCTCTATGAGTTTGGTCAAATTTATACTGTTATCCATGGACTGTTTTAATATCATGCAGATAGAGTTCACCCTGAGGCACGCTAAGCATGCATTCTGCCTGAGTTACAGCCTCAACCCTAACGATCGCACACTTTTAGCCATGCTGTAACTCTGTAGTCTGGACCAGTTTTGGCATGACTTCATTAGTTACAGGCAGTAATTCTGTCATTTATATTCTGCTTATGATGAGCTTTTGCTTTTTTCAAACTTAAAAAACTATATTAGGGAAGTACAAGCTCTTAACTCCAAAAGTCATTGGCTTGGTGTTAAATCTTATAGTATGACAAAACTTTCACAGATCAAGTAGAGTTAAACTTAATGTTTCAGTCCCTTGATGCAGAACTCTTGAGATCCAATTCATATTTTCCAACCTCCTTCCAAGATATGTCATCCAGATACTACATCAACTTCAAGGTCAAGTCCATCATTCCTTCATCCCAACTTGGGCTAAATTGGGATTTTATCCTGGTTATTGGCTTGGTTTCTAGGCTAGGGTGTGGAAGTAGATGCTGAGGAGGACATCTTGTAATACTTGTAATACTTCTGCCTTATTTGATTGAGCCCTATGCATAATCCTAACCAATGGGCCCAGTATCTTCATACAAGATGGAGTTGGTTATTTCTGGAGGCCTTTCCAACCTTCAGAAATTTGGAAAGTTAAGGATCTCAATTCATCTACCCAGCTGGCCCTATCCCAAGTCTTATTGTCCTATTCCTTCCTGATATGTTCCTGACTTCGACCTGGGAGACTTGGCAAGGGTGAGATTCAGCCTTCTGTGAAGCTCTGTTATAATTAAAATGAGGAGCTACTTTCTTTATCTTTTCCTCCACTACAACAAATGATGGATTTGTTAAATGCTGCCAAGATACTGTCTGACTTTTGCATTTTACCTTGCATTTCATAACTCTGCACTTCTTGTGATGTCTCCTTAATGACTCAACATCCTTAGTAACAGCTGCCCAACTCCTTAGTCCTTATATTACTCTTTCCTCTATATTTCTCAAGCACTAAAAAGTAAGTCCTCACAACTTCGGTCAGCTAAGTGATCCACTCCAGAATAAATGTAGCTGGAGAACAGGAAAGAAAACGTCTGATATGTAGATAGTCCACTGCAGTGTCCTCTGGTGATTCTGTATCCAGCTCAGTGGTGAAGGGTGAGGAATGGTAGCTGTGATCCAAGGAAGGGCATGGTAACCTATAATTAAGATGTCCTGCGGCACAGGATGGCCTCCCTCCAGTGGAGGTGCCTGCTAAAGGGATGAGAACTTAGAGTGAGTAAGGTGGAGGGGACAGGAAGCATCAGTTACAGGCTAGAGATCAATTGCAGTCTTGAAGCACAGCGCTTATACCTACTACTACTTTTTTTATGCTTCCCCAGCAAACAAAAGCATCTAGTATCCTGGAGAAACTGTTCTCAGTTAAGTAAATTTGTGGTAAAAGCAAGTAAATCTGAACAGGAAAGGGTGCCTGTGGTGTGCAAACCTTGAGGCCCAGTCCGTGCCTCTCTTGGGGTGACACACCTGTCCCCCTCCATGAGAGGTACCAACTGCTGATCACTACGAGAGGTGAGCCTCACTGGGAATAATGCTCAGTGGTGAAGAGCAGCTGGCACAAGTTAAAGTTCCCTCAAACAAGGTGACCTACCATCAGTGACAGTTTGATGGAAGGACACAAAACCCAAAGACCTTTGCTGTGAGTACCTGAAAGTTCTCGGTCGTGTCAGCCCTAGAACTTCTGTGGGAATGACTGGCTGAGGCTGCAGTTGCAAAGCCACTGAGAATCTGCTTCTCCAGTGTCCAGTTCTTCCTTGCTCCCCTCGGTGCTTGTGTCCTGACAGAACTTCTGATTTTTAACTTTCAACTCTGGTGCTGCGTCTCTGGATCTGCTTCGGGGAAACCAGGTCAGAACCCTATTTCACTGTGCCAGTGCAGTCAGCTTTGTGTTACTGTGGTCAGTGCAGCCTTGACCAGGGTACAGTTTAAGAGAGACTAGAGAACAGAGGGCCCTACTGGGGTATATTGTAAGACATTAGAAGTCACGGGCACCAATGGCATCCTCATTTTAACTAATAGTTTGCTACAAATGCCAAATTTCTTATTTAAATGGCAGGAAAACTTAACTGAAATATAACCCAGGTGAGGCAATAGCTAAAATACCAGAACAGAGACACAACCTGTTAGACTGGGCACCTAGCAGGAGAGAGAATCCATGACTCTGCATAGACTACTTATCCCATACACACTTCAGAATAACCATTACATTACTTTATTATTTTTTTATTTCCGATTAACACAAATTCATTTACATTTATGAAGTATTTCTTCCTGTTTCACAGAGTATTTTTTTTCCTCTTCTTTCTCAATTGAACAAATAGATCATGTTTTAAAATGATTCGTATGGTGGGAAAAAACCCAAAACATAGTGTTTTACAAAACAATAACATTTTATTTCCGGGAACACAAAATTATTAAATATTTTTAACTGAGACAGATTATATCAGTAGATGTTAGGACGAAAAGTTCTAAGATCTAAGCTTTGTTTCTGTTTTTATTTTTATAACTGCTTCACGTCTGACCACAATAGCAACATCTAAAAAGACACTACATTTCACTTACATTTTTGCCATGTTAGCCCTATTTCCATCCCCACTGCCATTTAATCAAGGTAACCACTTGAAAACCACTTCCCATAACAAAACAAAATTAATTTCCTAAGTGTTTGAAATTTAAATATAGTGTATGGTAAATTCAACCTTTCTAGAAATTTAAATTTTGGATCCTAGCATAATAAATCCCAGCAAGATGTTCAGCTGAGGACAATATCTCTAATAAGCTTACAACTTGAAAATTCATAATAGCTAAATCTTGGAAACAACCTATATGTCCATCAGAAGATGAGTGGGCAAATAAAATGTGGTATTTACACACAATGGAGTACTACTCTGGAATAAGAAAGATAAACTTAAGTCATACTTACAAAAATGGAGGTACCTTGAGATCCTAATGTAAGTGAAATAAGTCACACACAGAAGCTTAACCATTGTATGATTTCTTTTACATAAGAAACCCAAAATACAAATAAAGAGCAAAATAAAACATAGATAAGGAGACAGATCTTTCTTAAGTGGAAAGATCAAGAGATGGGAGAATGATGAAAACAGAATTAAGTTGCCTTTCGTCTGTGCACCAACTCCCCACATGGAATGTAAACATTATGCGCTATAAATATGCACTAATAAAAATAAAATTTTAAAGCCTGAAAATAATACCGAGTTCAATTAAGGTTACTTTAGTGCATCCACCTAATCAATTTTCAGTCACAAGAGAAACTGTGAAAATAAAAGTACTGAATATGAAATACCTTTAAGAAAAACATTTCAAAACATTCGAAGATTCTTTCATATTTGCTGGGAACCTTCCTAGAAAGCAAATGATTACATCCACAAGCTCCTTTTGACATGCTAATATTTATAAATCCTCATGCTTATATTCCATACTTCTTCCTTTCTTATTTCCCTTTGAAGTCCTGCTTCCTTCTTTTCACTCCATCTTTTCCACTGCCACTTACATTATTATGTGAGTTGAGGTCTAACCCTGACCTTTCCATGGTAAAGGGAGACAAAGCAGAGGGGAAAAATTAAAGGAAAGCAAACAAGGAAATTATTGTAGCCCCAAATATTGAGTACAGTAATCCAAGTATTGAAATCCTTTGTCTAGTTTTCCTCACAATCCAAGAAGTTACATTTATAAATCCACTGAGACGTTATTAGAATCCCGGCAAATTCATTCCAATCTACCATCCCCAATTCAACCCACGGTGAGAGTAAAGATTCCGAGACATATTCAAGGTTAAGGGCAGCCAAGGGTCCTGAGTCCAATCCTCGTGAGGACATGCAGACAAAGGCCTTGATCCAAGGCCTCTCTCAGAATTTATTAACTAGTGAAGCAAGGAGGTGGCTTGAGGATGAGTGACAGTGAGGATGGCGGGAACTACGTGAGTAACTTGAGCTGGCTAACAAGGTAGTGAGAAAGATATCTCTGCAAAATGCAGATAAAGATATGCAGGGGGATCAATTTGCACAACCCAATCAAGATAGCAAGTGGATTGTTTTAGGAGGCTGCTGCTTCAGTTTCTGATATGCAAACTTTATGCCCTGGGAACTCACAGCCTCTTTCTTGAGGCTCAGCCCCAGTCGACATTCCCGGAGCTCACTGACTCTGCTATCCCGCTGTGCTTTATACATTTTACGAAGGTCACTTTGGGAGGAAACAGGACACTATCTGATGGCTTTAAAGACTACATACCAGTACCTGCTTCTGATATGTAAACTTTTATGCCCTGGTGACTCATAGCCTCTTTCTCGAGGCTCATACCCAGTTGACATTCCTGGAGCTCACTGGCTCTGCCATCTCGCTGTGCCTATACATTTTATAGAGATCACTATGGGAGGCAACAGGACTCTGTCGGATGGCTTTAGAGATTACATATCAGTACCTCAGCTAGCCTTATTTGCAATGCTTAGAGCCAATTTAAGAGAGAAGGAAATAACATGGTCAGCTCTGTATACATCAACTTAAGGAAATAAGTTTCAATATAATCAAAGTTGCAGCAATTGTTCTGTGTTCAAGGGGACCCGCTCAAGTTGTCTCCTACAGGAAATGATGAAAGAAAGTCAAGGACAGACAAGATTTCTCCTGGTAAATTTTTAATTCATGTCTTTATTACTTTTGTAAACTCCCCAATATTCATATTTTCTATTGTGAGATCCTTTGCTTCCTATGTTTAAAAATTCAAGAGTATAACTAAATCCGAAATTTGGTGTTGGATGAAATCCAAATCTTACTAGTGGTGTGGCCTAGTTTCCTGCTTCATAGCGTCCGGCACACACGTCACCAGCTTCATCTAGGCACTCTCTCAGTTGACCAATATATAGTGAGCACTTTTCATTCGCTAGCAAATATGCTAGAATCTGTAGATTTTTAGGAACTAGAAGCAGTGAGGAAAAGGGGAACTATTAAAGAACTAGGAAACTCACTCCAGAAAGAAGCTGAAAGACTCCAGAAAGAAGCAATGGGTGAGGGAATCAACAGGGAAAATAAAAACTAAATGAACTTTATCCTTCTCCTACTCCTCCTCAAGTACTAAGAAAATGATGAAGGAAATAAAAGCTTTCAAGTGGTTGGCTTGATTGGGGGGAAACGGACATAGACACACTCTAGACTATGCACATTAATTCTATTTAAACACTAGAGGAATAAAATATCTCATGTTTTCCATCTGGCAAATGATAAAGCAGAGGAGGTAATCTTTCCACAAAAAGCAGGTGAGGAGTCAAGAGAGAACTTGTGGAAATAGAAAGCAGATTACAGTATTACACAGAAGGGGACATGACACATAGATGAAAATTTTAAAGTCGCATACCTATTGTCGCACAAGCATTTGAAACTTGCGGGAGTTCTCAGCACTGTCACTAGGGCCCGCACATCACAATAGGACCACGCGAGCTCTGAAATATGACTCCAACACTCAGTGCTGGATAATAGGTCCTTTTCTGATTTTGCCTCTCGTGTTTGAATTCTTTTTATTTGTACTCTCATCAGACAAAATTATTCTCTGCTGAAACAACTAAGAAGTTACAGGACAGAAAGGATCATTCTGACAGTTTTTAAACTTCCAGGTAAGATCTAGACTGTCTCTGTTATATTACAAGATGTAACTGAAAGGTTTATAAATTCCCAGAAGATGTATAGTGGTAAATTAGTACAGTCTCGTAATGCAGTTCCCACAACTGCATCACCTACCAAACATTGTTTCATGTGATTGACTTCCACTTAATGAATTTAATGGAATAATAAACATTCTTTGTTTCCCCCGTAGAACACAATCGTGAGTCTTCCTGCCTCTCAGGACCTGCATCTTGTACTGCACATCAATCTATGCAATGCAGCTCCCACTGGCTGCGTTATAGTTCTGCTTGTTCCCAAATGTTTTGTGCCTGTTGTACTTATTAGGGTGATTATATAACTTAATTAAATACTTGCTTGAGTGAATGAAATATAAATGGAAAACAAGAGGGAGATTTGTGTGAAAATTAAACTAAGTACATTGGAATGACCCAATAAAGGGGAACAGTTAAAAAATGGTGTCAAATTAGGTATAGGCAAGACATTTAGAAAAGGATTGTAAAACCGTGGAATCTAAAAAGGATTTAACATGCTTTTTGCTTTTCCAAAGTATTTAAATTTCTTCACCCTTTAAAATAGCTAAACTGGAAATTTTGGTCAATGGGTGTAGGTTATGTTACAAGGCCAGTAAAACTCCCAGGAATATGTTCTCAACAGAATAACTTTTGTCCTTCATGAAAACATCAGAACTTGAATGCATATACATTTACTTAATATTAACATAAACGTTCATTTTTGTAGGTGAAAAAAATCACTTCTTTTGCTCTTGACACTCCAGTGGATTTATGCATGATAATTTTCCTACAGATGGTGTTGAATCCTGACTTTATTGTAAATGTTTTAACAGCACTCCTTGGGGAGATGGTGTATACAATATGCTAAGGTAGTGTTCTGCAGAGGCAATTTTTATAATGAGCACTCTTTCCATGCAATTATAACATATTAGTTATTTCTTCACTTATTTGGGAATTCTAAGGCACCCCTCCACACACATTACTAATTTGCCCTCATTTTACCAGTGATTGACTTGTGCAGAGCTAGTTTTAAGGATACTTTTCTTTTGGAACACAATTGTTAATTTTGCCCACATAAGGGAAAGGAAGTCACTGAAGACCACCCTCCTAAATTATCACTGAATTTCAAACTGTTTGCATGACTAGGGATGCCCGTATGGGTATTCTTTGAGCATATAATTCTGTCCTGTCATTTCACTAGGGAACAGAGAGCACCTCAAAATCATTTATGGGGGGATCGTTTGAACACCCATTGGCTTATGGCAGCCTGGCAAATATTTGCAATTCGGAAGATTAATAGCAAGCATGTGAGTGCCATTTGTTCTGAAAATCAAGGGGTTCAGTTATTTAACACCCCATAATGCAGACTTAACCAATTATGGTATTACTAGAAAAGCGGACATCCAGAAGGAGGCTACTTCATAGGATTCAGAGCCAAGGATGTGGTGGGGGCATTATCAAAACTCAACCCCTAACTTGCCAGGCTAACAATAGCTTTACCAAGTTTTTCTCTCCATTATATCTGAGCTGATTTAACAGTAGAAATGGCTCCCAAATGACCAAAACTCAGTCACTGCAGAAACTGGCTTATAACTATACTAAACCTTTTTTTCCCTCCAAAAATTAGATTTTGATTTACATTTGTGAAACTGGCTCTTCCAGTTCTCCTCCTTTTGTATGTGTACAAAGGGCAACATATCCATCCTCAGTATCATCTGCAGGAGATCCATTGGCATCCTGCACATTCTTAAAGTGATCCTCAAAAATTCCTTCTTGCAAAATTTTTAAAAGTAAAACTGAAGCCAGGGGCCACATCACACTCTGTCTGTATTGTCGGAGGCTGCATGGTGGGGTGATTACTGAATATGGAGGATTTTAGGAGTTGTGAAGTCATCAGAGATTTAAGGTTGCATAGGAATGAGATGAAACTCCAAACACTCAGGGGGCAAATACGTATCATAGGACATTGTGCTGATAGGTGTGAGGTCCTGAAATGGCTGAGGTGTAAAGGATTTTTACCCCAGAGGAAGCAGGGTTATTTCTAAAGTAGCACTTACATTTTCTGGCTTTTAGATGGACAGCACCCTGAGCACCTGCCAGCAATGCCACTTACCACATGACACTGAAGTGGCCACAGTTTCGCCAAAGGTCTGAGAAGGAGGCTATGGAATCACACTGCTGCTTTCAATGGTTTCTACCTCTGGCACCTGTAATTTTCTGTACCACAGTTTTCTTAACTGTAAAACAGGGCTCCAAGTTCTAGGTCAGCACACGGAACAGGCCTGAGTGAACAGCATTCAGGTGCATAGTGGTGACTCTGCTCTGTTCATGCCTTCCAACATACCTGGCAAGGGGGCCTTCTGGGTGATTGCTTGGGTTGTCCTCTTTGTATCCTCAGTAAACTCTGGGCTTTAAGGAGCTTTGTGCCTAATCAGAGAGACCATCTTGTGCTCACCTTTTCTATTCGTTTTGTCATCAGGCGGCTAAGTGGTGAGGTGGGGATTAGCAGAGGAGGAATGGACCAGAGTGTGGCTGCAGAAATAGGCTGGCGACTGGATGCCTACACTGAAAAGTCCTCTTTTTCTGTCTTCCTCCTCCACAGGCCTGCTGTGTGGCTCAGAAAGAAAAAAGAATAAAGGAGAAGGATAGTGGCCCCTGAATAGAGACTGAATTCATGGGACCATGGGGGGCACTGTGAGAAAGAGAATGGAGAGACTGGGCTTTTAAAAATCTATAAATGAAATTTTAGAAGCATTGCAGTGATTGATTTCTAATCTAGCCCCAGAGACCAATTAATGTGGTGAGGTTTCCTGGCAAGTTTGGGGTTCATGAATTAATTCTCTTGAAATCAGAGAAATAGAATCGGATAAGTACAGTTTGGTTTGAGGCAGCAGGAGCATCTGTTTTAGATGTTTACACGTGTGCACATCTATCATGGCACTTTCACTCGGTACTTGTTTATTAGTGCAATATCTGTCACAACAGGTGCTGTGGGACCCTGTCTTAATCCACTGTTTCATCTTCAGCATCTGGCACGCTCTTGTAAATTGTAGGTAGACAATACATGTTTCAAAAATAAAAACTAAGAGGAATAATACAGAAAGGAAAGGGGGAAAAAGGAAGACAGGAAGGAAGGAAAGAAGAGAGGGAGGGAGGGAAGGAGAATGGCAGGGAAATGTAGCTAGTACTTATTTTCATAGCTTTTGCAAATGACTGCAAATTCTTTTCTTAAAGAGCCCTAGAAAAGCTATAATCTTTTCCAATCATCTACCCCAGAAAGTAACAGAACTACTTGAACAGAGAAGTTACAATGACAACATATCTTTATACAACCTAATAGTTACTCCAGAACACCAGGTTTTACGGATGTAAAAACATGTGTTAAAGAAAGTTAATCTGATTAGATTAGACAGCACATACATATTTAAAAAGCCATGTTCAGTAGGAGGGGGGAAAAGATGATATTATGCAAAAGCATTTTAAATAATGTAATTGAAATGCCATTGTATTATTCATCAAGTCCTTCTGAAGCTTGATTATGAACTTTTCACCTATCTTTAATTCCCTGGTATATTATATAAACTAAATCATTGTGCACTTGTTTTACTGAACCAGAACACCTTTCCAACTTTTCTTAGCCTCTTGAGATTGATGCATTGTTTATCATTAAGCAATCTGGTTGACAAAAAGAGACATTCTAAAGAAACTTTGGAAAGGAAACCTGAATTCATGAATTTGGAAGCAATAGCACTTCACTTGTTGGGAAGTGGTTTACTCACATTCAAAGACTAGCTGCTCGCTTCAGCAGCACATATCCTAAAAAAAAAAAAAAAAAAAAAAAAAAAACTAGCAGAGGCAGTCAGCACTTTCCAATCCAGTGCTATTTCTGTCGGTTCTTAGGGAAAATAATCTTCAAAAAAAAGGGTTGATATTGTTGAATATCTGCTAGAGATAGAATGTGGGTAAAAGAAAACATAGTTTCTTCATAAGTATGTTAATTCAAGTAAAATGTCAAGATTTTATTAATAAATAAAAATATGCCACTCAATTCAAGCTCCTTTCAGGACTGGACAAAGAACTTCTAGATTTGTGTTATTTTTATTTTTTAATTTTAATTTTAATTAATTAATTAATTAATTATTTTTTAGTACTAGAGATTGAACTCACGATGTTGCGCTTGCCAGGCAGGCACTTGTGCGACTGAGCTAAACACCCGGCCCCTATGTATGTTATTTTTAGATTGAGAAAGTGTGAATGGACTCAAAAATTAGTGAGCAAACTAAGTACAATGTCCACTTCTCTAGATGTTGTGAATGCAGACATCCACATCCAACTTCCTTTCCTGTTTTACTATTTTAAAGGAGAAGCTTGAAGCTTTTCTATAGCATGTAACTCCATACTATAATATGGGACTTCTATCTCTGTCTCTGTCTCTGCCTCTCTCTAACTTTCGCTGTAATTGCATATGGGTATTTCCACTATTCCTGGAATTCCTGATACATAGGCAACATTCAAAATTGTTCATTGGGCTGAATTAGTCATTAACACTCAAAAAGTGTTATTTAAACAAATGGATGAAATAATGTCCCTTTTCTTGCCTGTCACAGTTATTCAATATGCATTAGCATGAAATATCAAGTCAATTAGGTTTAGTCTTTTTAGCAAATAAATGTTGCTCCCTTTAAATTTAGTAACTACATAATTTCAGGGACTATGAATGTATACTGAATAAAGCACATACCATTTAATGAGTAAAACCTAGAACACACACAATCTTTCTATTAACCCAGTGCCTCCTTTTCCTAAGATAAGTCTTGGGCATGACTTTATATTCATTGAAAAGAAATGTTAATTTGTCACTTCTATATTGGAGAAGCCTATTTTATTTCTTGGAATTTAAAGATAGTTAAATTGATTTTCCTCACGCTTTCCAATAAAAAATGAACGGGGATGAAACATGGAATGTCTCTGTTTAAAATTATTTTTTTCAGGAGTAACAACTAAGTGAGCCTAAACCATGGAGTGGTGATTTCATCCTTACTGGCTGAATCTAGAGTGTGGGATTGACTTATAGTGCAATGCTGGGATTAAGGGTGGGTGATTGCTGAATCAATTCACTGCTTGAATTGGCACCACCCTGATCCCAGCAGTCTGGATTCAATAAAAGGAGCAGACAGAGGCTTGTTCCCCCTTTTTGCCCTTACTTGCTACCTTTGCTGTTTTCTGAAACCTCTCTGCCTTGGAGCCAGCTGATTATGAACTGAAATCTCCACAAACTGTGAGCTAAATAAACCTTTCCCCTATTATCTTTGGGTGTCACACATTTTGTCTCAGCAACAAAAGAGAAGTAACTAAGACATGTTCAGACAACTAACAGCAATATTGGTGACTATTCAACAGATCTCACACAATACCATTCAGGCTAAGACAGGTTACTAGAATTAAATTGAACAGCATATGGTTTTAAAAATGATTTTAGTTTATTTTGTGGGAAGGATATGCAGAAACATTTCACCCTTATTAACCAATAAATGTTTCAAGAGAGTACTAAAGAGGTTTGTTTATTTATTGTTTGTTTGTTTGAGACAGTCTCACTATATAGCCCAGGCTGGCTGTGAATTCATGGTGATCCTCCTGCCTCAGCTTCCTGAATGCTGGGATTACAGGTGTACACCACCACACTTGATATGAAAGAGTTTTAAAAGAAGGAAATTTAATAATGAGGATGATGAGTCTGCTCATCCCTACAGAGGGAAAAAAACAGAGCATATAATACAAGGGACAGACAGTCTTGTCCCCCACCCACGTGTTGCATTTGCAATCTTGTGGGCACCATTAGCTGTCTCTCCTCTGTGATGGCCCTCTGCCATGCCACCCTGCCCTGGAGCCAACTGATGATGAACTGAAGCCTCTACAAACGGTGAACTAAGTAAATCTTTTGTCCTTTAATTTTGTCTCAGCAATGAGAAAGGTAACTAAAACACAAGTAATTTGTCTTCCTAGAACTCATTTTAGTAACATAAAATGGAACAGGCATTAAAGGAAAAAATAATTCAGTGACACTTCTTAAGGAAAAATAAAGGCGAATTTCTTTAAGACCATCAAGATGGGTTTCAGGATCTCAGCAAGGGGTTCTACAGTACAGGAGAGTGATTGGACCCAATTCCAACACAGCATGACCCAGGAGAAATTCACAGCAAAGGAGCAGAGGAAGGCCTACTGCATGGACACTGTGATGAAAACCCCTAAGCTGGAGATGGATGAGGGTGACCTGCTGACCCCTGGGAAATGTGGAGCACAGGAACCCAATTAGATGTTGGGGTGATCAGGTATCTAAGGTGGGTGTTCTTGCTTAACTGACCCAGCAGACTTCTTGCTAAACTGGGTTTTACAAGGGAATGCTGAATGGGCTCAGGGGCCTTCCTGAGATCAGTCAAAGGATGTGTGGATACATTATCTCCATTGTCCTTTCCAACTCTAGTATTTTTTCTTTTGCTCTGTTCTTTTTCCTCTGTAGGAATGAGCAGACTCATTGTCTGCCTGTCCTAGAACAGATGTAGCACTCACACCCTTAATCTTAGCCAGAACTCTGCCAAACCAACCAGTGGACTGACTGACTAATCACACACCCTTGACCCCAGGATCACAAGCTGTAGATTCAGACACCTTTGGAAAAGCCCATGACCATGTGAGGCTTTGGGGGACATCTAGTCATAACCCATAACAAGTTGTCAAATTTAGTCTGTGATGAACAAAGGTAGGACACCAGTTCTGAAGTTCATCTTACTTATCTACCACAGGCCACCCTCAATTAATATAATCCTAGGCATTCAGGAATTTGTAAAGAACTACATGCGAGCAAGCCAGGATATTGCTTACCTCTAAGGGGGAAATGGCAATTCCATCTGAGGGGGTGATTAAGGCGCTCAGTTATAGTAATATTCTGTTTTAAAAATGGCTCCGTCATCCATTTAGCGCCCTGTATCTTACATACTGCACGATACCCGGGTTCCAGACCGTGTGCTGACAGAGCTCTCTGGGAAGTAGTGTAGACTTCATGCATGCCGTTTTCCACGCGTGTCTTTCCCATCCACAGCCACAGACCCATGCAGGAGACAGAGCCCCACGGAGGTGGCTGGCATGGCCAACACTCAGTGCTCCACACCCGGAGCTGATCTTCAGCCTGCCCCGGTGGTCGCTTCTCTCTTATGAGGCATCTGCCTCCTTGCATCCCCAAGGCCCTGGCACCGGACCCCCGCACGTCTTTGCACAGCGAGGCTGGCCCCCGTCTGGAGCACACTCTTGTGCGTTCTAAGACCTTCAGAATCATCAGCCAGCAATTTATGTAATACATTCTTCCTGGTAATTTCGTTGTACCCATGGTGAAGGGAACAGTATTTGGAGTTCTGAATGTGGACAACAGGAAGTCACAGAAGCCTGTATTTTAGTAAAAGTACTAATGTATGAGTCACTCTGAGATGCTAATAAGTACACAATTTTATGTTCCCTGAAGCCATCTGACTCATAAATGTTACTTAATTAAGGTCTGAGGGTGGGAGCTGGGTACCAAAGAAGGTGAGGCCCTTTCACCAGATCTCTCACAAGGAGATTCAGCTGCACCGGACCCAGCAACCAGCTCCTGTTATACGGGAGCCAGTGGGAAGATGTCACTTTAGATATGACCCGACACTTCTCCTCGTCTAAGGGCACTCTGGGGCGGAGGGGGAGGCCAGCGCGGTGCCAGGCTGGGAGGACCGGCCCATGCCAGCGTGGGTCTCCAGTGCAGGCACCCTGGCCTCTCACCTTCCTGACCTCCCCTGTCAAGGCATGCACGGTAGCGTGTTCCGCAAGGAGAGCAAGCGCCTGCTTCACGGAGAGTGTGGCTCACCGGGCAGCTAGGCCAGCGCCGCCATGCCCACGCGCCGGGGCCGGGCGTACACACAGGTCAGGCCGGCGCCGCGCTCCGAACTGAGCCCCGCCCCGCGCGGTGCTGGCCGAGATGGGCGGCCACACGTGCGGGACGGGGCTTTCCGGTGGAGGCCGCAGTGATTTTGGCGCCTAAAACACCCGGTTGCTGAACCGCACTGGGCTCGGTTAAGTCCTGAAGGAGCCGCCGGGCGAGCGGGGCCCAGCCTGGGCTTCTCCACGCGGAACCGGGCGCTCCGGCCCCGCCTCGTTGCCTTGGGCTGGGGTTCGGGCAGCGTAAGCTAGGGGTGCAGGGGGCCGCGAGGCCGAATCAGTCCGGTCGGACCTGGGCCTCAGCGCTCCGCTGCGCTTCTCGCCACCCTTGGCCTTCGCTCTCGCTTCTGAGGCCGCGCTGGGCACTTGCGTGGCCTGTGTTTCGGCTCTGCCTCGGAGCCCAGCGCTTCCCAAGCCTGAGGCAGGAGGATCTCAAAGAATTCGAGCCCTGCCTGGGCTACTTCGTGACTTGCGGAGATCCCGCCTTAGAAAAAGACAGACAGACAGACAGACAGACAGAAAGACAGAAAGAAAGACAGAAAGAAAGACAGAAAGAAAGACAGAAAGAAAGACAGACAGACAGACAGACAGAAAGAAAGAAAGAAAGAAAGAAAGAAAGAAAGAAAGAAAGAGAGAGAGAGATAGGTTCTGCTAGCCTGGGGCTTAGCTATCTGTAGCATGACATCCCCCCAACTTGGTGCTGGACCCAGAGAAACAACTTAGCTCTCCAAGAGTCAGCTCCATGTTTTCCTTCTCATTCCAAAGATAAACCTCCCACTCCCCTTTTACGTATGCACCAAGCCCTCTGCAATCCCAAGACTCCTCCCCCAGCCAAAGTTGATAAAGGTAACTACACTCCTTTGTTCTTGTTGAGAGCCTTTACACCCCCTGACCCCTAAAGCTCTCCCATGCCCTCAGCATTAAAGGCCTCCTCCTTATCTCTCTCGCTCTTATTTTCTCTGCGCCGCTTTAGATTGAGTGTCCTTAAAATAGTCAAACAGAAAGAAAGAGAGAGAGAGAGAGAAAAGAAAAAGAAAGTATTTGGACTGGGGGATGTAGCTCCGTGCACAGTTCGTGGGTTCAATTCCCAGTACTGAAAAGCAACAACAAAAATTACACTGATGTAGTCCATGCACAATAACATTTCAGTTCTCACAAAAGCTTTGTGAAGATGATTTACTTGTTTGACTGCTTTTGTTGTTGTTTTTTGTTGTTGTTGTTGTTGTTTTCCTGCAATGGAAATAAAATTAAGTTTTTGTAAATTGCCTGAAGAATGAATAATTTGAGAACTTTGTCATCTTCTCAGTTTCTGAGCTTCTCAATTTTTCTCCTTGCGTGTATACTTTTCTACCTAAATTTCTTTTCAGTTACCATTATAACATAAGCATTTTTTGTATCATAAAATCTCCATAAATGTGTTCATATGATACTCCTTCAAATAGTTGTAACACATTTTCCTTCTCTGAAGTTATAAATAAAATTAGTTTTTTCCATGTCGCAAATAATGATGTAATAACAGTGCTAAATGTGTTTAAATTATTTCATTAGAATATATCCACAGAATTAAAATGAGTGTGTCAGTGAAATGAGTAATTTTAAAACTATTGATGCACTTGCTAAATAAATCTTATGCATTCATAAAATAATATGTGAATTAGCTGTTAGTCTTTGTAAATTAAAGGTATAATTACAAATTGATTTTAAAAATCACAATGTTGTCAGTATATTCCAGTGCAACCGATGCAGTCAAATCTCGAATGACAAATGAAACTCATGAAGTATTTCTTTGATAATTAAGGAGGTAGGAAATGGTACTTTTAAAAAACAGCTAATATAATTCTTACTAGATACATAGTCCCAGACTGTCATCCACAGCACTGAGCAAGAATCTAATTTTACTGAAGTCTTTAGATCATATTCAGCTGCAGAAAATTAAATAAAAAATGTAAAATATCAGAACATAGAGCCCAGAGTGTGAGGCTAGGAATTTTAGAGCAAGGAATTTTAAAATGCTGCCCCAAACCGAGCCACAATGGTAGCCACTCCCTCACTTTTTGCAGTCTTCTCTGCTTTGTCCTCTGTGTACTGTGTCCCATGCATAGGACATCCGGTGTGTGACCTTGGAACTGTCTAAGTAAATCCAGTAAACCTCTAAATTATTGCATCACAGTAACAAAAGGAGTTCCTGGAAGTCTCTCTTCAAAGATAATGTGTGTCACAGACATTGATAAAACTAAGGCCTTGATAGAAACCAAGAGAATCTACCCCATAAAAAGCTAAATAAATGACAAAGAATATGGAAATAAGATGGATCATCTAGTCTTGTGTGTGTCTCTTTACATAAACACCAATGAAATAAAAATTTAAAAAATTAATTTATAGTTTCTAACTTTTCTCACAACTTCTAAGTTTTTCTGAAGTTAATATCATGTAGCTATCGTAGAAAATCAAACCTGGGGCTGGGGATTTAGCTCAGTGTCATAAGTGCTTGCCTAGCAAGCACAAGGTTGTGAGCTTGGTCACCAGTTCCAAAAAAAGAAAGTCAAATCTGGAAATTATACTCAGTTCAGGCAACCTAGGGGTGGGTAAAGTTTAGTCACCAATTGTCATTTGTTTTCCCTAAGTAGAGATGTAATAAAGTATCAAGCTTTGTGTTTATCAGTTACATAGTATTGTAGTTACTATATAAAGAGGCTGCTCCTTATCTCCAGGGAATAGTGGGGTTTCTCATGTTTTCCTAGTCTTTTCTGAGTCTCCAGGTACTAAATATACTATCAGCCTTCTTGCTCTGCCATTGTACCAGCCTTCCAAGGGCCTTGCCTTCTTCCCTAGAGCCCTCCTGGAAGCGAGGGCAGAGCTGGCTTAACCTTTGTAACACCAGAGTCATGTGTGTGCTTGGGTATTCCTACACACACACACACACACACACACACACACACACAGGCGTTCTGCTCAAAGTCAGGAAGGTCATCCCTCCCTTCTAAACACTGACCAGTGTGCAACTCTGCTGCTTGGTTTCAGCTCTCCACTTTCATCCCTAGTCAATGGAGCATTAAGATATTTTTCTCTCCTTTCCAGCTTTGGCATGTGCTTTGCATAATGAGAGGCACAATATGATTCTTGAGTGTCATGCAAGGCTTCTCTAGGGAATTCAAGGACTCAAATGGCTCAGGGTTGTGGTGATATTGCCTCCTCACCACCCACGTGTTTCACAAGGGTCTTTGCATACATTTGTTTCCAATTTACTCTAAATTCATAGATAACATTGTATTTACATGTATATTTATACTATGATATTTTGAAGTATGTGTATATTATAAAATGGTTAAAATTTAGCTAATTGAAATATGCATTGTCTTACATAGTTATCGTTTTTATGGGCATACTATTTGACATCTCTCGGCATTTTTAAAGAATACAACATATTGGCAGATTGTCACAATTATTGAATGTGAAACTACTTGAATTAATATTTGCCCTGTTGAATTTTGATCTGTTCTTTGGTCCCATTCCTTTCCATTCCCCTATTTCTAACTTTTGGAAACGTATTGTTTCTCCTGTGCCATTGACTGTTAGAAGTGTTTAACTTTGTTTTCATTTGTACAGGGGCTTGAGCTAAGAATTTGCTTTGAATCACAGAGGAGATTTTGTACTTAGGCTTTTGAGCAATTCTGAAACTGTTAGGACTTTGGCAGGTTTTTTTTTTTTTTTTTTGTATTTTTGAGACAAGTTCTCATTATGTAGTTCAGGCTGGACTTGAGCTCACTTTGTAGCCTAGGCTGGTCTTGAATTTGCAGAGCTCCTCTTGCCTCAGCCTCTTGAGTGCTGGGATTACAGGCATGTGCCACCATGCCCGGCTGACTTTGGCTATTCTTAAAGATAAATTAAATGCCTTTTTATAAAGGGATGTGCATAAGTCTTTGCAGGGTCAGGGGTAGAAAGTTATATCTTGTATCTAGATGTCCCCCAAAGCCTCATGCATTCGTAGGAGGGGCTCTGGGAGATGACTGGGTCATGGATGTGATACTAAATTCATCCATTGATTGGTTTAGTGTGTTTCTGGGTGTAACTGAATAAATTTATTGAAGAAGGAAGACCCACTCAGCATGTAAGTGGTACTAACAAATAGGATTGTAGCCTGGATGGAATAAAAGGATTGGCAGGAGGAAGGCTGCTGCTTCCTACGTGCCACACATTGGGCTGTTTCTCCCCTGCAATGCCTCTCTGCCATGCTGCCCTGTCTTGGAGCCAGTCAGCTATGGACTGAACCTCTACAAACTGTGAACTAAAACAAACCTTTCTTTCTTAAAAAAATACAATATATCAAAGCAGGAGTGGTGGCCCATGCCTATAATCCCAGCATTCTGGAAGGTTGAAGCAGGAAGATTACAAATTCAAACCCATCCTGGGCAACTCGACAAGTTAAAATAAAACAATACAAAAAAGGAGTTCAGTATGAAGGCCTTGAGTTTAATCCTCAGTACCACACACATGAAAATGAAACAATAATAACAAAACTACAACACATCATCATTAATTGAAGTTGCCACATAGTAGTATAAATCTATTTAATTTATTCCTCTTGTCTGACTAATTTTGAATCCTTTGACTAACATTTCTCTCTTCCCACACACCCTGTCCAGCCTCTAGTAATCATTCCACTCTACTTCTGTGCGATCAACTCTTCAAGATTTCATGTATGAATGAGATTATGCAGTATTTCCTTTTTGTGCTTGGCTTATTTCTCTTAGTCCTTTACGTTCATCCATGCTGTCATAAATTACAGCATTTTCTTCTTTTAGGGCTGAATAGTAATCCACTGTGCATTCTCTCTCTGCTCTGTGTCCACTGATCTCTTATTGGACATTCTGCTATTGTGAATAATGTTGCAATAAACACGGGAGTGCACCGGTCTCTAAGATGGTTTCGTTTCCCATGGATGCTGGAAGGAATCTGGGATGCTTTCTAAAACGGTTGTATTAATTCACATGCTCACCAGCAGGGTGTAAAGGTTCCCTTTTCTCCATGTCCTTACAAACATTTGTAACCTTTGACACAGTAGACTGACCTTAAATGTATCTAAAGGCATACGGGAAGTGAGAAGCAACTTTTGCTGGATATTAGATGGCCGTAATAAACCAGAGTTTGACTCATCTGGGGAGCTGTTTTGTGGCCACTCTCCTTTTATTCTAAAAACTAACAGGCCATGTTATGCTGTAATGGAACTGCATGTGAACTACTGGTTTATAAATATCTTGAAAACAAGAATTAGCTTTGCTCTATTCACCTCTCAGTCTCTAATGCCTAGATGAATACCTGGTCCTTAGGAACAGGACACTCGATAAGTACTTTCCAATGACTGAATAAATGAGGTTGTTTTTTAATTCTGTTATTAGAATACTTTCATTTTACCTTAGTGGCAGCTTTTGTAAATTATTCTAACGCAGCCTGGGTATAAAATGCCAGAAGGCTGGGCTAGTGCTCAAGAGACAGGAGAGGTGGGTCCAGCTCTTTTGGTGACAATGTCACATTTCTAACTTGTTCTCCTCTCAGGAGCACATCGAGATTCAGGGTGCTCCAACCACAAGGCAAATTGACTGAGTGTGTGGAAGGTAAACTATCTCTTTGGCAATGTCAGGAAACAGACTTATTTTTCAACACTAGTGTTGAAAAATACGTTGATATTAATTTATATAACAAAATAAACTGTTTAATCCTTTAGTGATTAGGTCATGGTTTTTATGCTTTTATCACATCTAGTCCCAAAAAAGTACTGAAACTTAGGAACACACAGTTAAGAATTTAAGGGTCTTGATTGTGGCGACACAAAGAGAAGGAGGTCAGTGTGAACCCCAATTTTCTCATTCTAAGCATTCTTTCCAGCATGGCACAGATGTCAGACCCTACGGTGGATCCCTCAGAGGAATCATGCACAGCTCCCCGCTCTGTCCCACCTTGAGATTCTTAGCCACGACTTCCATGGCCATCAGAGGCACCGTTAGAGGCCCTGGGAGGGCAAAGGGGTGATGAAAGTCTGCATAGCTTACCAAGCCAATAGGACTCCTAGAATGCCAACAGTTTGGACATTTGGATTGAAGGGGAAATAATCTCAAATTGAGGAAAGCACATCAGCAAAGGTAGGGCTTGGGCTGAAGATTGGAGGGCAGAAATGTTTCAGACTGGCAGAATCTTCAATGGGCGTAGCATGTGGTATTGTTAGAAAGGTCTGCTGAGGCCAGATGGTGAAGGAACTTGATTTTCAGAGGTAGGCATTTAAATTTATTATGGAGACAGTGACTACTGAGGGTGGAAGTTTTCTGAGTGGACCACTAAAATTCTAGAGCCAAGGAAATAATCTGCTCGCACTGTGGCCACTGCTGTGTATTTCATTTTTATCACATGGAGAAAACCCTTTGATATTTCCTCAGGGCAATATTTTCTTTGCATGCCTCAAAAGGGGAAACCAAAAATCCTATAAGCATTTCCAAGAAATAGGCTGTCCCAGGGCAGTGAGCCCTGACTTCTGTGGACAAATAGGTTTGCTTTGGGCAGGGTGTGCACTGCACTTGATAGCAATGGGAAAAGCAGATATTCCATCTGACCAGTGATCAAACACATAAAATCTCACAGGAATGTACAGTATGCTGGTTTGAACACAAGCTTTTGCCTCAGCCAGAGAGAAAAGACCTGCCTCTTTGTGTCCCCTGGTAAGGACATTAGTGAGGGAAAGCTTTGATGTTTAAGCAATCATATAATTGAGTCTACTGTTGGACCCAGAAGTAGAGAGTTAGTTTGAGGAATGAACACTGAACATTTTAATGGCATTATGAATAAGTGAAGGCATACAGTAAAAAACAGAGTATTATTTTAGGAATATTCAGAATATGCAGATTTTGAACTTTACCTGTTTAAAGTCATATTGCCAGTGATTTAAGCTTTAGGTATTATGACTTTGGAAATCTTAAAATAACAACAATGAAATGACCCAGAGATTTACACATCTGGTGTACAGAGTATTTTGTACAAGTTTTAATAGAGTACGGTAGATGAGAAGAGTTTAGATGACTACACGAGGACACATCTGTTGTGGCCTTTGCTGATGAGAATCAGAGCCAATTCCTCAGCCCAGTACATCATCTCTGTGACGAATTTGCCACCCCACCTGGATAAAACTGTGACCATCTGCTCCTTCCTGTCACAGCTCACTTTAGGGCTCCATTGCCTTCCTCCTGGGTTAGTGTGATAGTTTCCTAACTGATATTCCTGCCTCCAGTTTCCTCTCCCTACCCAATTGGTAAAGTATCTCCACTTTTCCCCGCCCAACTGGTAACTGTTCCAAACTAACATCCTTAGAATCCTGCCCTCTGTTGGTTCTATTTCCTGCCATGGTCCCTACTGCATACTTCACAGCTAGTCATTCAAGGAACTCTTGACTAAGCACAGCAAGTAGCAGATGTTCCTCCTCTCCGGGATTACTAGCACGTACCCTGAATTGTGCTTACCAGTCTCAGTTTTCTGAGAATCAGCCCCTGCCTTAGCACTCCTGTTCTCTGATTATGCTTCTTCCTCCAATCCCCTCCACCTCTGCATGAATCGCACCTTTTACATGGTTACTCTAGTTCACTTTGGTTTCTGAATTTTCAGACTGTCTTTCTAAACGTCCATCTGAACTCATGACCCGGACAGCAAATTATAGACTGCTTTCCTGGTTATTCAACTGGTTTCCATTTGTGAGTTTTGCCTCCCAATGCAATTTTATGTGCCACGAGGGCAAGGGTCATGTGTGGCTCCACTTCTATGACTTCTTCTGTGTCAGTAGTTTGGTAGACTGACAACTGAAATACGTTTTAAGATAATACAGTTTTGGAAAGAACCTTTTAAATTAGAATTATTTCTCTTAAATCACATTGTGTAATGCTATTGATAAGAAAGAAAGAAAAAAGAAGGAAAGAAAAAAGAAAAGAAAAGAAAAGAAAGAAAGAAAATAAGAAAGAAAGAAAGATAGATAAAGGTTGACCACCTGGCCTATATTTTCAATGAAAACAAGCAAGAAGAAAATATAAATATTGATAAAGATATTCTTCATGAAGGGGGTTTTAGACAGTGAGAATTATGAGTTTTGGGACAAAGGGCTCTCTAATTAGGAATTATGGTTGCATAATTTACTGTACCAGACATGACAGTTTCCATGGATGTGGTGAGAGACCCTCCATGAGAGCTCTGCCCTTTCCCTGGGAATCTCCATGACACTTCAACAACAGAGAAACTTGGTGCCTGGTTAGGGTGCTGACCTAAAGCTCCTTAGACATCACTTCTCCCTATGAGTGAAGCAGAGAACTAGTGGGCATCAAAGAGGGGGTGTGTGCTGTGGGAGAGGAAGGGCTGCTATTCTGCAGGTTTTGGTCCCAGTGTGTAGAGTTCGGCTGACCTTCATTTCTGCAAGCAGGGGTGCATGAGCAGTCTAGTTTCAAACAATAGTTTAGAAGTTAAGTGCTGTAGAGCCAATGGTGATAGAGACTGGTGAATAAAGCACTTATTAAATGATTTTCTCAAAAGTAGCTTTTAAACAACACCTTTCTGTACCAGGCACCCTATAAGGGAAAGAAGCAGAGACTATAATTTTTTTTCTTTCAAAAAGTAGCCCCTGCTTTCCAGGAGGTCAGTATGGTTTCAAACAAATACACTGTAAAATAAAATAAAATGAAGTAAAAAGTAGATTGGGATGAACATAGGACTCAACACAAGCGGAGATGACAAAAATGTGCTGCAAGTTTGCTTGCTAAAAATCTCCCCAAATTCATTCTAGGGTTCCATGAGGAAAGCAAGGTCTTTTATTCATTTAGATGTTTTTTGGTTTTATTTTTAATGAATACTTGTTTATAGCACATAACTTGTGGTTTGACATATAACCTCATGCTGTTTTGTCCTGATGGCCAGGGGAGGTGTAACCGTGACATTTATCAGAGACCTTGTGGGGAGCAGTGAGTTGTAATCTGTTGGGGACCACAAATTCATAATGGCTAATTTTGCATACTTCCCTAAGGGAAGTAGATAAGCAAAATGGAGGTTTGGGATTATCAGTACCACCTATCTGAGATTTCCCATTGACTCTTTTTAGCGTAAGATCATATACCTCCTCTCGAGTTATCTCAGGATTATACTTGCCCACAGAGTCATAAACCTTGGAGTTTTCCACCCGATTGAAATCTTCTGCTAGCCCAGCCTATCACTGTATACCCCCAATAAGTAGTGGCTGTTTAGGAGGTGAGGAGGAGGACCCATCAGGAGACATGGACTCCCCAGTCATTCATGTGTTACTGAACTTGTCTTTTTTTTATTTTTCTCGTCATGCTCTTAACATAGACAGTCAGAACTGTTCAATGGGTCCCCAAAAGTAATCCAGGAAAAACAGAATCAGGCCTGGGAATAAAATCAGCCATGTATCTTTTCTGACTGCCCTTTCACAGAAGACCTGAAATTTCTTTTAAATCCTTTAGCAAAAAGATCTTCCCTGAGAAAATTCCCTGTTGTTCTGTACACCCCTCGGGCAGGTATTTATACTTTTCACATAGAACTTACTCGTTTGCCTTATATTGCAGTGCCATTAGCACATGAAATTCATGCCTGGCTTCCTTAGTATAGAATAGACTCTTTCAGAGTGGAAACTATGCTTTTTCTTCCCCAAGCAGCATGTTTTTCAAAGTGTGCAGTGTGGATTTCTTGGATTGGAATCCTCTGGGATGTCTTGGAAACCTGGATTGCTGGGGCCCACTTCACTTTGTTGCAGGGCCCCCCTCCCTCAGCCGTTGGATCTACACAGCACCAGGTGACACTGAGCTGAATGAGCAAGCACATGTGCTTTTCACTTAAAAAACCAAGACTGAGTCTGTAATTGAATCACTATTTTCCTTTACTGATGCTCTTTGTCAAGGCATTATTTAAATATAGGACCTTGGGACCTGTGTTTTAAACCTGTGTCTTACATGAGTCTTGTGCCCACTGCAATTTGGGGATTGCCATCTTAACCTAGGTCCTTGGTCCTCAGCTGAGAGTGAGGGTCCTCTGGGGACACTTGGAAAGCACTGCAGGCAGTTTTGCTCACCACAGTCAGGACAGGGGTTGGTGCTGCTCGCACAGAGAGGCACAGCCAAAGCTGCTCCCCAGGACAACCCCAGCCCACTGAGAGGCCGGGCTTGAGTGCACTGCCCAGGCACACACAGGTGACCAGTGGGTGGCCCTTGAATAATAAGTTTTCTGTGAAGTGGTTTGAGAACAGCAAAGTCGGGGGCTCTTAATGAGGGCTTAGTTTCATTCTTCCTGGGGCCTGTTGATGGAACTGCATTGTAGTTTTGAAGTTGCCTGGCTGTTTGGGGCCCAGTGAAAGTGCAGTCACTGAGAGCTAGGACCTCCTAAAGCCAACCTGGTCCAGTGACAATGCACCACACTCAGCAACTTTTGCATAAAAATGTCTATAGTGTTGACATCATAGAAAATTTTTCCTGTTAATCTTTATGTGGTTTCTTAAATTTGAAAGACATGTAGGCTGGGCGTGGTGGTGCATAGCTGTAAACCCAGCACTCCAAAGGCTGAGGCAGGAGGATCCACATGAGTTGAAGGCCAGTCTGGGCTACACAGTGAATTCAAGACCACCCTGAACTATACCGTGAAACCCTATCTCAGACATAAACAAAAAGCAAAACAAAACAAAACACAAGACACCTAATACATATTCCCTTAGGCAGTTTAAGTACTGGTAGGGGAGGATATAGCAACATTCTCCATATGACAGACAGGACCGTGGATAGTAGCTCCCTATTTGCTGACCATACAGTGAACCAGGATCCTCATTAAGGTTAGTGACATCTTCACACAAACCACAAGCCTGCATTACTTCTAAGATGCTTACTGTCACATTGTTGGTCATCATTTGAAATTGGAGTCTTCTGAAACCCAACAGGACATACTTCAAATGTCTCCCTTATCTTTGTGGTTGCTCAGTTCTATAGGAAAGGCCACCCACCAGAAGGCAGTGTGTCCTGTCTGGAGACGGGGTGTGTACCTCAGCCTGTGGATCTCAACTGGGACCTCATTTGGGCTGTGGTCAGCTTGGAACCTGTTAGCTGGCAAACTTATTTTGAAGTATGAGTTTTTGCCAGTACTGTTTTAGTAGACAAGCAAAATGTTTACTTTGTAGGAATAAACTCTCAGAGGTTATAAATGTATTAGGCATATGTGAATGCATGTATATGTATATAAGTATACATAGATGCTTACAAACATGGAAGCTAAATATATAAAAATTAAATAAAAGATGATTTGAATAGACTCATTTCTTATTTGCCTCTGCCACCATAATTTCTATCTTGATTTTTTTTGTGGTAAAAAACCACCCAGTGGATGTTGCTGGTGGAGTAGGCCATGTGTGAGTGGGAGCAGGGGCAGCAGGAGGACTCTCTGTACCTTCTGCTCAATTCCACTGTTAGCCTAAAACTGCTCTAAAAATGAAAGCTATAAAACTTTTTTAAAGCTGGCAATTTGGCTGCTCTGGGTGGAGGTTCTCTGGCACTTGGTTATACTTTGTTGCATCAGGAAAGGAGAGACGAAAGATTCAGTTACAGGGCTCTTTTTTTTTAAAATAAATTCTCATCCAAAACAAAGATATTTGTTTCTGCAGAAACTTTTTAGGCTATAACTAAAATGTAACACATTACAGATTTCTCTACTTCTGTAAAAAAAAGTTGGACACAGATATTGTTATTTTCCTTTTTTTTCATATCTGAGAAATTCACTTCTAGTCTGTTCAGATCAGAAGAAAAACTGAGTTTAAAAGAATGGAAAGTATTTAATAGCATGTAGAAACATTTTTCTTGGGTGGTCTTTTAACTCATCTTTTCTATTTTCCTTCACCTTATCACCTGTATTTTCAAACTTGTTGCAATATCAGACAAGAAGAGTAAGGGAAACGACTTCTAAAGGACCCTATATAAAGAAATGGTGAAAGGGGAAACACAAAGGCTGATTAATAGGTGTATTTTATATTTTTCTCTTCAGCATTTACTAGTAGGATAACTTTCACTACTGTCTAACAAAATGAGCAAAGAGTGAAAAGTTCAAATATTAGATTTTCCTGTGGCGCTGGCTTCCTGAGCATTCCGGAGCCAGATCAGCCCAGAGACGGAGGGCGTTCATGGCTCTGTCCCGTCTGTGGTGGACTGCTGAGATGGCTACTTGACAGCAAACAAAATCCCCAAAACCAAAATTTAACCTCTGCCTCAGAAGTTCAGCGACCTAAGGGTAAAGAGTTGAGCTTCAAGTCTCCATTGACTTCCTCTGCTTTCCACCAACCCCTCTCCCAAAATTACTTCCATAAAGCAAAACAAAAAAAGGCAAAACACCAGACTTCTCCACAAAAGGCATTTTGTTTTGTACCCAACTGTTGTGTAGACTGTATGAAAGTAGCAGTCATGGCAGAAGGAAACTTACATTAAAGTAAAATTCCCCTAAACAACCTAAAATCAATGAATGTGTTTTCCTCCAGAGAATTCTATAATTACCTTGGCTTCAGCCTGTAGAAAATAACAGAGTATCACAGACAGCTTGTGACTGACTGCAGCTTAGATCAAGGGCCACATATGCTGCAGATCTCGGTAATGTCCAGTAACTACAGTAGGGAACCTGCCAAGCCATTTAGCACTCTAAGTGGACTACACCAAAACTTCCACAAAGGTTGGAGCAAGACTTGATCAATCCTGACGGTTTCCTGAAATGACCATAGCACAACAGTAAGGTAACAGCTTAGTAATTTAAATTGTGTCCTGAGACTAGGATTGCCAGAGAAAATATGGGGCATTCAATTAAATTTGAATTTCAGGCAAATGATCTTTTTTTTTTTTTTTTTTTCAGAGCAAGTACATTCCAAATATTATACAGGGCTTGTTTACACTAAAAAAAAAAAAATTATTTGTTTTTCGTCTGAAATTCAAATATAACCGTATTTGTGCATTTTTGTTTTTATTTGTGAAGTCTGGTAATTCTACCTTAGGAGATATTTTCAAACTTCAATTTAAAAAAACTAGAAACACCTAAATAATGGGCAAGGTACAAACTTTTAAAAATAACTGCTGGGTACATAAAATAGGAGGTATTGAATGTCAGTACAAGAAGGCTCAATCTGTGCAAAGTAAATTTTTTCAAAGTTGATGATTTTTTAAACTTAGACATCCTCACCCCATCCCACACAGGGCTCACCTTCTCATTGCACAGTTAGGACTTTTGAGGTCATCTAAGCCACTCATCTGGAGACTATTTGGGAGAACTGACTGTCAGGTTCACTTTAACACCCTCACAGTATCATTTAGTCATCTGAACTGGATCAAGCCAGAGTCACTGCATTTCTGCAAAGAGTTGTTCTCAGAAGTTGTATGGGGTCTCAAATGGCATTCCTTATGTGTGGGTTCTCAATAGTCATTGTGTTTGTTATTAATACAGGGTTTTGAGACAAATAGTTCTATTAAGTTGTTGCACGAATTAGAATATTTAATTTCTCTTATCCTCAGTTTCTTTGTCTGTAAAATGAAAGTAGAACTGTAATTCTCAATCAGCTGCTGATACCATCTGAGATGCTACAATTAGAACAATGACAGACATATATCAATTGGCCATTGAGTCGTCTATGCAAAGACCAATTCTACACAAGTTCACACTACAGAATCAGCTCCAACCACTAAATATGCTTTTGATAAATAATTACAGTAGTAGAAGTAGTTCTAGTGATGTAACAGAAACTGCCCCCCCAGCCAGTCTGTTAGTTGCCCAGGTGACAGTTCCTGTCGCAGTTCCGGTTGCTTCTGTCTCTTGGAAACAGCTGGTCACTGTGATGTGTATTTTAAAAATCAATCAAAGAAAGCTAATCACTCTACCTCTGTATTTCCCATCTGCAGACCCCATAAAAACTTCCCTTCCTGGGCCTTCAATGCCTGATATTTTGGGAATGATCCTGATCAGTGCTCATTAACATAAAATAAATGCGTTTCCAAATTCTGGATGTCATTTCAGTGTTTCTGCTTGCCATTATAGTAATATATTAGAGGAATATTGATAAATTCAGAGATTCAGCATTTTAAAAAGAGAATTGCTCTTAGTGAGTTGCTAAAGGATTTAAGTTTCTGTAGGTATAGCAGCAAATCTTTAAAAACAAATACACTTTATTTTAGGAAAATAACCAGAAAAACCCTTGAGTCCTGCCACTAGAAGTTATTGTGAGGTCATTCAAAACTCAATATAGAGGTTATTTTTTTCCTCTTTTTTTTTTTTTTCTTTTTGGTACTGGGGATGGAACTCATGACCTTGCACTTGCCAGACAGGAGCTTGTGCCATTGAGCTAAATCCCCGTCCCAATATAGATGATACAAATTGAGATGTTTTTGTTAATTAGTGAGATTTGGATGTCTCTTTTTTCTATTAACTAGGTAAAGTCTGGTTTTTGCTTATGAAAATTAGTCTAGTGATGACATAAAACACGAATCTTGGTTAAACTGTGGCCAATTCTCATGTGATGGTTTTTAAGATTAATAAGGTTAAGCTTGGAAAATAGTCTACTGATTACTATTATTACTCCATGAGTCCCTACAGAGCAGTCCTCTAAACCTCAGGAGTTGTGAAAGTTTGCATTCTCTCATGAAGTAAGTGATTATTCCCACCTTCGATTTTACCAGCACAGGAGGTGAGAGGGTTTTAAATCAGGGAGGATGGGACCTTCTATTCTGTGAGATGAAGAGTTGAAAGGCTAGGCATCAAGATATGCAAATATCTACAACAAAAACATCATGGAAGTCTGTGGAGGTTGATCTGGTAGGTGTCATAGGAAAGATTCTTGGTACCAGGACCTTTAGGTTGTGTTTAGCTCCTGCAAAACTCAAACATATTCATTGCTGTTATAGAGAAACCAAAATTTGTCCTGATGTTGTCCCTCTACTATTCAACGAAGTTTCATAAAATACTGCAATGTGAACCTAACCACACTTAGAGAATTAGCCAAAGGATCTATAGCCATGCTTGGAGAAAACTGGAACAAGGAGAAAGGGTGTACCATGGAATTAGGAATCAAGAAAGAAGTCACAGTGTGTCCTACAAGAAGAGGTCTGTAATAAAGACTTGGAGCCTGGATGGGGTAGGAGAATTGAAAAGACATCACCAGGTTTGGTTTCCAGGACATCTATGAAGTCACTTGGCAAGTGGAGTGGAAGAGTAGACTTCCTGAAATCAATTTCGATATTTAAAGAAGCATAACTTTATGAGTTAGTGAGATGTAGAGATAAATTTATTATACTACATTCACCTTAGCAGCCAGAAATCTTAGAAATGAAAGTGCCATCTAATTATAATAATTATCTCATCCAAAATTCTTAAAATCATTAGGAGCTATGAGGAAGGTAATTCCAAGTACAAATACATCTCTCCTCTAAAATGGTATATGATCTCTCTTTTGATCTCTATTAACTTTTTCTAGGTTATACCAAGAGAGTCTGGTTTGCAGATAAGCTTGGACTTAGACATGCCTAGACATTTTTAATGCACTGGGGGCAGCCTACCAGGATCTAATCAGGGGAGTAACAAGGGAGAGTCTCCAGGAAGATGGAAACAACACAAGCTTGGCCTGGTAGTAAAACAGTAAAGCTGCAGGGAGGAGTGATTCTCAGTACAATCACTTTGTTACTGGTATGGCTAATTTTGTGAATCAGTTTAACTGAGCTAAAGGCTCCCCAGATGGGCAGTAAAATGTTATTTCTTGGGTGTCTGTGGGGATGTTTCTGGAGTAGTTCAACATTCCAATTGATGACTAAAAAAAAAAAAAATCAATGTTCACCAATTTTGCAGCCTCCTGAATTCATTCAAAACTGTATTTGTTCACTAAAATACAGGAATTCTATTCACTGAAAATGCCTCCTTCGTCTTCACAGGAAAAATAGCTACTATATTTAAGATTAGAATATGTATCCCAAACACTCGCAAGAAGAATGAGGATAAAGTGTTAAGAATCCTGAAATAGTTCCATCACTGATTTTGAAGGCTGTCTTTGAAAAGACATTCAAACATGATGGCAACCCAGGGCTGAATGGGGTCAAAATCATGAGACTTGCTAGGCTAGTCCAGGAAAACTAGACAAAGCACTGGGTCCAGTCTACTGGCAGAGAAACAGTTCAAGCCATGGCCTGAAACCTTGTCAGAATCTGAGAGGGTGGACATGAGAAGGAGCCAAGGGATGGAGCCAGGAGTTAGAAGTAGAGAAAGCAGCCAAGGTAATAGGAGGCAGGAACATAAGAGGCATGCTTAGGGACAGGTCCATTGCTCTGGACAGTGTCTCTGAGTGTGACAATGCTTCATTGAATGCTGCAATCATACATTCACTGCACAGTGAAGTAAAACTAATTTTCTGTACCTGATACCACACAACCTAATGTAATCTTCTACCACTAAGAATACAGAATTTGGGAATGGGTATAGGAGTATCAGGTTCTGAGTTATTGAGTCTGTCATGATGGGACATGGTAGCCTTTATGGTGCATGTCTTAGACCTGTATTCATTCATTTCCCAAGCCACTGTCTTAGCACAGCAGAAATCTTGAAAGAACCTGGAAACTGTGACCACAGTTCTAGAGTGTCATTCTGCAAGTAGGAGAAGTGCGCACCAAAAGGAGTGTGGAGTCCAGCATTGTGTAGACCAAGAGCTGGAAGTGTTTCTTGAAAGCATATAGGACTTCAGTACTAAAAAGCTCAGAATGCAGGGATGATTATGGAGATTTATTTAGTTTTACATAGTGAGGTGAAGGGAACTGTCAGCAGGATTACTAGATTTGGCTCACTGCTCTGAGGAACCTACACGATGTCTTGGTGTATGTGACTGTCATCTGGTAAGTGGGAGGTACATGGTCTTGAACTTGTATTTTAGCATTCTGTGAGAAGCAGTTGTCCTTTTGCCTTGATTCAAAATATTTTACATTGATGTTCAGCATCCACATTCTCACAGTGTTTTAAACAACTGAATTTTTAGGCTTTATTACTCTTATTAAAAAAATAAAAGTCTCAAACCCCAAAAAAGAGGGGCAAGGGTGAAAGACAACTGCAATGTAAATAGTAAAGATAAAAGTTTTAGTAAGAGGGCACCTTCTGAGTCACTTGCCCTCTCTGCATTGTGACTGAAGGCTTGAACTGTGGAGGACACCTTTTCAGGAGCAGAAGGTGTTGGCCAGCCTTTTCAAAATCTCCCTGCCTTATTATACTTCACAAGCTGCTGTGATGCTATGTCATCGCTTGCACTTTTTAAATCTTTTATATCACTAGTCAAATATATTTTAGGATCTGAAACCTTTGTCCCTGCAATTTCAGCTTCTAAAATTTGCAAAAGAAAAACAACAGGATTAATAGAACAAAAAGAAACAAAACAAAGGGCAAGGTTAGATCAACCATTCTATGCAAAAAGAGTGCTTTATTTTCTGATGTCATCTACAGTTACTGGAAGGAAGGAGTGAAATTCTTTGCAGGGCATTCAAGCAAGGAAGATTTCACATTAGCAACTGACCTTCTCAGAGTTCTCATTCTCACTCATTCATTACAGGAACTGAGTCAACAGAAGTGAGTGGCGTGGTCCAAATGGAACTCTGAAGGCACAGCAGCCTGTGAGATTTTTATGGAAAGATGACTTTTCATCTTTGATAAAACTCTATAAAGAGGAAGAATGATGACCAAGAATGAAGTGGGTGGGTGTATTTGCCCTCAAATTCTGTTCTCATGTGTGTATTTGCTGTCTGCCCTTTGCTTACTTTCTTCATTTTTTAAATTATATTTTATTAGTATATGTTAATGGTACACAATGATGAAGCTTATTTGGGAAGTCCACACATTTATTTAACACATCTTTAGCAGTTTTAATCCCATTACCCCCATCCTTTTCCTGGCCCCTTCCCTCTTGCTTGGCCCCTTCTCTCTCTCCAGTAGGGTACCTCCTGATTTACTATCATCTCTGCCTTACTTTAATTATATGTGTGCCTTGGTTATTTTTCTATCATTGCTGAGACAAAATATCCGACTCCCAAAGTTAAAGAGGAAAAAGTTTATTTAGCTCAAAGTTTGTAGAAGTTTCAGTGCCTATTAGCTGGCTCCAAGTCAGGGTGACTGGGCAGCAAACATTTCATGGTGTCTATAAGGCAGCAAAATTAACAAGGTGGGGGATGGGAAGATAAACCTCTTTCTATTCCTTGTATTGTATCCAGTCTACCATGATTAGGGTAGAAACAATCCAATCAGTGGACTGATGCAGCAATCACCCATCCTTAATCCCAGCACCATTAATCCTAGCATTGCACCAAGAATCAATCACACATTCCAGATTCAACCACTTTAAAAAAAAAACTCTATGATTGCATGAGTCTTTTGGGGAACATTCAGGCACAAACCATAACATTCAGCCCTGGACCCCAAAAAATTCATGCACATTTCTTTTTGCAAAAGGTATTTAGTCCATCTCCAAGATGTGCCAAACTCCTAACAATTTCAGATTGCCGAAAAGTCCAAGTCCAAAGTTTGCTCTGAAATTTAAGGCGAACTCTTAGCTAGGAGCCCCTGTATGAATGAAAAGAAAGTTAAACACTTCCAACATTCAATGGCATAAGATAGACATTTCCAAACCAAAAGTTACAAACAAGGAGATACAAAGGGATGGGATCAAAGCAAGTCCAAAATCTAGCAGAACAAATATTAAGTCCTGTAATTCAATGTGCAGCATCTGAGGCAATCTGTGGAAGTCATGAACTCCAAAAGGGTGTGGGTGGCTCCACCCCTATGGCACTGCTAATGGTTACATCTCCCATTGCTTCTCTCTGGGGCCAGCTCTGCTCCTTCCTTGCAAATTTCTTCAGATGATCCATGCTCCTGGCTTCTCCAAAATTCTGGGGCCTTCATTTGTCTTGGTTGCTTTTCTCTCATTTCTGGGTCAAAAATATCTGATTAAGGAAGGAAAGGTTTATTTAGCTTTGTGGAGGTTTCAGTCCAAAACAGGCTGGCTCAAAGGCAAGATGGTATGGCTGAGGGGCAACTGTTTATGGTGGTGGAAGATACAAAAGCAAACAAGAGTAAAAAGGTGAGAACAAGCCTGTTTTCCTCCCTTATATTGTAAGCAGTCTACCCACCCTAAATGGGTCCTCTACACTCTTGGAATTAGAATTGCTGAATCACTTAGTCAAGCTTTTATTTATTTATTTATTTATTTATTTATTTATTTATTTTTGCGGCACCGGGGATCGAACTCACAGCCTCGCACCTGCCAGACAGGTGCTGAGCCAAACTCCCTACCCTGGTTTTTTGAGGCAGGGTCGCACTATGTAGCTCAGGTCGGCCTTGTACTCACGTTGTAGCCCAAGCTGGCCTCGAACTCACAACACTCCACCTACCTCAGCTTCCCCAGTGCTGGGATTAAAGGCATGCACCACTACGTCCGGCATTAGTTAAGCTTTTAAACTTCTCAAATTGACACAATGAATCAATCATTAGAACATCCTCAGGCATAAACAGCAGCCCCAGGGCATGTCCTTTACACCCTAGGATGCAGAACTGCTGAGTTTCTTAGTTAAACTTCTAAACTTCTCAAATTTATGCAATGTATCAACCATTGCAACCCACCCCTTGTCAATTTGGCAACCAGACACACTTCTTTAAACAAGTTATCAGATATAAACACATGCTTATTCTTATCATTGTCACAACTTCAACAATATAACACAGGTTTAACAATCCTTTAGAACCAGTATTATGTCTATCAACATTATATAACATTAGAAGCATAATATTCTACCCCTGGCTCCCCAAAGACTCATGCACATCCCTTTATGCAAAAGGCGCTTAGTCCATCTCTAAGAATTGCCATAGTCAGGGCATCTCACTCGGGACCCCTTCTGTTTCTCTCTCTCTCAGACAGAAGTTTTCTTTCCCCCAACAAATATATTCTGCTCTTAACCTCCACTGTTCCAAAATTCATTCTTGAATTTTAGAGAACATGAAGTCATACCAGACAACTAGCAGGGTGGGAGTTTCTTTTTCCTGTATCATTTGGAGGTCTTCCACTGAGGTCATTGGATGGAGGAGACATAGGGCGCTCAAAATTGAAATCTCTTACTCCTTTAGAATGCATTCTTAAGCACTGGAAGATGTTTGACCCTTACATGTTAAAAAAGAGCCATTTTATATTTTTCTGCACACACGGGTGAACTGCCTAACCTCTAGAGTCAAAGTGGAATGCAAAGGGAAGTATTAATCATGATGTCCTTTTACAATTAAAATCATACTGTAAAAAAGGAAGGAAAATAGTTAAATTGCCTTATTTTCAAACTTTAATTCTTATTTATGCTCAAGGTATAATTATAATCCATATGAGACTACCTGTGTTCATACATCTCTTTCAGTGACTTAAAGCAAATCAAGCTAGATCTAGGAAAATTTTCAAATGACCTGATAAGTACATCAATGTCTTTAGAGGATTTTCTCAGACCTATAAGCTAGGCTGGAAAGATATATTGTTAATTTGAAATCAAACATTGACTTCTAATGAGAGATGAGCAGCATTACAAGATGTTATTGCATTTGGGAATGAATATCATATGTTCATTTTAAACAGCCAGAAGATCAACAGCTAGAGGAACAACCAGTTCCCACTGGAGCCCAAGCAGTCCCAATCCAATAAAACAGATTAGAGCAGAAGACATTTTTAAGTATGTATTCTTGAAGATTTAAGAAGGATAAAAACCAAGTCCTCTAGTTGTTTTAAATCTTCAGTTATTTACAAGGAGAAAGATGAAAACCCATCTGCTTCTTATATCATTTACTAGAGTACTGGTAAAACATATGTCCATAGCTCCGGATTCAACAGAAAGACAGATTTTGCTTAAAGACATGTTCATTATCCAGTCAGCCTCAGATACTAGAAAAAAACCTACAAAATACAGCTTTTGCTCCAGCAAGTTCACTTGATACTTTAGTAAAAACCATATTCTTATTGGGACTGGGAGAAAGTCAAGAAGAAAAGCACAAAGAAACCAAAAGGTGGCTGCCTTTGCTGTGGCCTTAAAAAAAAAAAAACCCAAAAAAACGAAACAAACAAACAAACAAAAAAACAGCCCTACGTCTGATTCTTGGGGCTCCAAGAAGAGTTCAATGACTAGGCTTAACTTACACTACTGTGGAAAGCCAGGCCACCTTAAGAGGCCCCCAAGCCATTTCCTGACTGAAAAGGCTGCTACCAGAAGAAAGACTGCACTCTGAGGCAGAGGCCCCAGAGCTCAGGTACATCTTCCCAGGGGCCTAGCAAGACTAAAGGGCCTTGGGGCACTCACCTCCTCCACCTGGCCAGACTGCCATCTCTACCTGTCATCTATGGAGGAGCCTTGAGTAATCATGACTATAGAGAAAAAAACCAGCCTACTGCTGGACATTGGCATATGCCTGTTTGTCCTTCTTGTCCTTCTCCAACTCTGGCCTTCCAGACATCATACCTCAATAAAAAGTTACCAGAAGAAATATCTTGCTTAAGCTGTAACTGGGATAACTTCCTCTTCACTCATTCCTTTTAGTTATACCTAAAAGCCCAACTCACATCTTGGAGAGATTTCATCCTGTCTAAATACTGGAATATGTATACCAGGTTTCCAACTAATAAAAATAATGCTGAGACTGGTTTTCAAAAATGCAATACATATTGTTGTTTATGTACAAACATTTAGAGTTTTTCATTGGTAAAAATGAAGTGCTAATTGTTATAATCTGGTTCTCATAAGTTATCAAAAATTTGTAGTTATAAGTAAAGCTAGCAAGATTTATGACAAAGTGTCAGAGTCCATCAGTAAAGGGGTCTAGGAGCCAGTGGGTTACAATCGCCATCCCTTAGAAACAGTTTCTAAATTTACCTGTCAACTCTAATGCTCATGCCTTGATTATACATCTTCTAATTTCTTGAAAAATTCGTTCTTGTCTAGATGCCAAACACCAAGTAATCATACAGATAAAACCAAAAACAAATATTCTAGATTTCTTTTAGATTCCTTTTACCAAGATCCACCAGATATTGTCCAGAAAGGTTATGTGACACACATTGAGGCCTTGAATGACTATACTCAGCAGACCTAAAATAACACCACAACTGGTCTCTCTCTTCTAATTAAAAAAATTAAATTAATTAGACAAGTTGTCCTCCAAAATTGGATGGCATTAGATATTCTAACAGCAGTTCGGGGGGGGAGGGGTACTTGTGCAACTGTAAAAACTCAGTGTTCTGTGCACATTCCTCATCCCTCTGCTAATACCTCAATAGCTATTCAAGATATTAGATGACAAATCAATGGCATATCAGACCCTAAAATTCCATGGACTTTATCCTTATTCTCCCTATGGGAAGCCATTACTAGCTCCTCTTGGTGGAAATCTTTGTTAGCTATACTTACAATTATCCTGCTGATTCTTATTATTTGGTCCGTGCATACTTAATTGTTTCTTTGGTTTTATCTCCTCTAAATTTAAAGCTACATGCCTACCCAAGATGAATATGCCTGGTGTTTATCAAGGGCCTTTACATAGACCCTCCATAGAGTATCTCTAACTGCCAAATCCCTTCAGCCTGAAGAAGCCAGATGGGCCATCTCCCATTACTCTGTCTTGGAAGTTTGGGATACTTCTTCAGAGGAGAGAATGTAATAGGCAGCTAAGTTAGATAAAAATATTGTGGGCAGCCAGGTAGGACTTGGCTCTTTAAGGAGTCAGTGCAGAAGAAAAGATAACTTGCAACTGTGGGGAAGATAGGCACCTCCCCTCAGGGCCCACCCAAATCCATCATCACCTCAGCCAAATAATATCCTATTCTGAGGTTTTGAGTGAGTATGAGTTTAGAGAGAACACAACTCCAAAAGAAGACACATGCAATTTTTTGCTATCAATTCGTTCATGTGTTTTGCCCATCTTCTCTGTTGTCATTGACCTTATTCTTCTATATTTGGGGACTTAAGTTTTCATAATATAAACCTTTTATAATATTAGTTACCAATATTTTTCCATTTTTCTGTTTCTCTTTGTCTTTTGTTTTGTTTTGTTTGTTTGTTTTACAACAAACCTGAATTTTGAGTCATGATCCCAGGGGCTAATATTCCACACTTGTATCTCCACTCTCTTTAGAGTGCATGTGAATTCAGGAATGAATACAGTTTTTCACTTGTATACAGTTATCTAGTTCTTATTTTAGAATCTATCCTTTTTATCCTAGTGATTTGAGTTCCTCCTTAATTATACATTTCCTCACTTGTGTAAGTCAACTTTAGATTTTATTTTACTTTTGATTTGTCTGCCTGTTCTTACAATATCTCCCTGTTTTATCACAGCAGTTGTGTTAATTGCTACTGGGTCCAGGTGCCCAGCTCCACGCTTTCATTTTTCCACAATATTTTCCCTATTATTTGTTTTTACATAAAAACTTTAAAATTACCTTATCTAGCTCCAGAAAAAAATGGCTTTAAAAATTGGGATTGTGTTATTTTTAAAACTTTGAATTACCATCTCAAAACTTTTGCATATTTCTTACAAGAACACTTATTATGTCTTACAATTCTTTTCAGATATATTCTGAGCTTTATAGTGCTCTTGAGTTTTTTTCCTATGTATTTGTACATTTTGCGTTAGGTTTATGCCTGGGTATTTTGTTTTATATTTTTGTAATGTAAATGCGTCTTGTTTTCCATTATTATCTTCTAATGGTATGTTTTTATTGATTTGAATTCATGTTAGATTTATTTCTTACTACTTTACAAATTAATGTTTGTCACATTTTTTATCATGAGTTTCTAGATATGCAATCATTCCATCTGTAAACAAAAATAATCTTATGTTTTCCTTTTTAATTATTATGCCTCAAATTGCTCTCTTGTTTGGCTTTTTTATTAGATCAAGTATCAGTATAATATTAAATAGTAAGACAGAAAATGAACATTCCTTAAATTGTTACTCACTTCAGTGGGAATATTTTTAGTGTTTCTCCATTAGGTAAGAGCCTGCCTTTTCTGGTTTGAGGAGTATAGATAATTTCTCATAAGAAAAGGTTCATCAGTTTTGAAATTAGTGTTAATTTATGTGAAATGCCTTTCTGGTATAAATGGACATGATCATATATGCTTTTCCTTAATGTGATGAATTTTATTAATGACTTTTTAAATGTTGAAATACTTATCTTAATGTACTATTGAACAGTTTGCTAATATTTTATGTAAGATTTCACATCTATTTTTAATAATGGGATTGCTTTATAGTTGTATGTGTGGCTTCTGCAACAGCATTCAACTCACAACATGGGAAGAATGTAGAGCTATTCCTTCACGCAGCCCTGGCACAGTGTAAGTAGCATTCAGCTTCATCCTCAAGGGTGCAGTCATTCAGATTTCTTAATGTTATTTTGTTCCGGTAACTTTAGGGGAGGAGGCTAGAGAGGCTCTTTGGCAACTGTTTATTTATTCTATGAAAATTTGTTTACCTACGACTGAATCCAGTTTTATATCTTACTAACAAGCTATATATTCCCTTTTATCTTAGAGTTTTTCATGTAATGGCACAACAGATCCTCAAAGTGATTTTTAAGAATCTGTGTATTTTCATAGATATCATCCCCTTTCCTTTCCTTACCCTATGTATTCATCATTGACTCTCTTTTTCAGCCAATAATTTCCATTTTTATTGTCTTTCTGTAGAATCAATTTTTGTTCACTATTTTCTAATTCAGTGTTATCATTAGCAATTTCTTTCATTTGTTTCATTTTTATTTGCTTTGTTGTTTTTCTTTATGTATATATATTATTTATTTTTATTTTATTTTATTTTATTTTATTTTATTTTATTTTTAAGCCAGGGTCTGGTAGCTCAGGCTAGCCTTGAACTCACTTTGCAGGCAACCTGGCATGGCCTTGAACAGCAATCCTCCTGCCTCAGCCTCCCAAGTACTGGAATTACAGGCATGCACCACCACACCCAGACTTTTTCTATACTTCTTAAGTTCCTTTTTATTTTTTTCATTTTATTGTTCTGTGACTGTTTTCCCACTCTTTTTTTATTGGTTATACAGATAAATGAGTTTCATTTTGGCAGATTCATACAAGCACATAGTGTACTCTGATCATTTTTGACCCTCATCACTCGGCTTACCCCACCCCCCTCCCAGTTTCATATTTTCTGGGGCATTTAATGTGTGTATTTTACTCATATGAATCCCCCTATTACTCACCCTTATACTTTTCCCTTCCCTCTTATCACCTCCATCTTGTCTTGCTGTTTTTAATGCTGTGAATTTCTTACTTTGGCTATATTTCATAAGTTCTAGACACATAAGAATAAACTCCACTCCAGGTACCAAAATTATGTATTAGTTTTCTTATTGCTGCACAACAAATTAGCACAAACAGATGGCTTAAAGCAACATACATCTGCTGTGACACAATTTTCTGTGCATCAGAATTCTGGGAGTGGCTTATCTGGATCTCCTATTTGGGGACTTTTGTTCAATCAAGATATCCACTGGGCTGCATTCTTTCTTGGGTGTGGAGTTTTTTTCCACCCTCAGATGCTTAGTGGTGGGATTTGGCTCCTTGCAGTTGTAGCACTGAAGCCTCCTGTCTTGCTATCAGCTCGGGGCTGCTCTTGGCTCATATACCCTCTGCAGTTACTAACTGTGTGGCTCTTTCAAACACGGCATTTTACTTTTTCAGAGTCAGCAAAGGAGAGTTTCTTATTGCTGTTGGCTAAGACTGAATTTTATGTAAGGTGGCTAAGAGAGTGGTCCCACCCTGAGCCTGTTCTTTGATAAGTAAGAAGTCACAGGCTCAAGCTGTGCATCCACAAGCGAGCAGGCTGCGCAGACACAGGACCGGCCGGGTCTCCTCAGAATGCGTCAGTTACGAGTACATCTTGGTGGGCGATTTTACTTTTCTCTCAACATTTCTTTGTCTTTGGTGTCCCGCAGATTTTTTATGATGGCTTAGATGTAGATTTGGGTTTTTGGGCAGCTCATCCGTGTGTCCCTTTTGACTGTGGATTCATGTTTTTCATAACTCGGGAATCCTCTGATATTTTGCTTTCTAACTTTTCTGTAAGGTTGCTTCCATCTGCTGCTAGATAAATTTACTTCTCAGTCTAGGTTTCCTTGAACACATGAGTAATATGAGCTTGGATCCTAGATTTGTGTGAGAACAGTTGTATGGTTTTCAATTCTCAGCAGAGACTATTCTTGTACAGTAACTCTTTTTTCTTTCTCTTTCACATTCAGAGTCCCCAAGACAAGGGAATTTCCTTAGTTTTCTGCAGACAGGCCCATTTTTCTGCCAACACGTTTGGAGAAGGCATGGCCCATTGGCTGTGCCGGCTTCACAGAGTGCCCTTAGTTCAGTGCCCTCTGTTTGGCAGAGTCTAGGCATCAGTTAGTGCCTCCCAGCACACACACCATGTGCAAACATGGGTTCCTGTGGAGCTGTGTTCCTGTATTGTAATTTAGCCTGTTTCTGCATCTACTTATCATCTTGGTTTCAGCTGATGATTCATTTTGGTTCGATTTGATCTTTGGTGGTTATTTTTCTTTTTCATTCTTGTGAGTCAAACTCAATGTTATTATTGTTATTATTTAGGCACTGCCCCAGTGTTTTACGGTTGAAGGATGATGTTTCAGAATATAGTCATATTACTGATATGGCAACTCAAATTTCTCTTCAATTGCTTCTTAAAATTTTGAATTTTATTAGTACAGGTTGCAGTTCATGCAGTTTACAATCATTCTCAAGTGTAAGTACATGTACATACACAGCTGCTTTTTTTTTTTTTAAATCCCTTTTCCTCTTCTCCTCCTCCTTCTCCAATTCCCCAATTCCATTTTTTGTTCTTGTTGATATCATTAATCTCAGCTCATGTTATGGCATATAATGTTTATGTTCATTGAGGTTATTACGTTCTTGTCATAGCATGTCTTTATTCTACTTATTTCCCCCTCCCCCATTCCTCACCCCTCACACTTTTCCACTTGCTGTTTTTTTGTCTTTAGTCTTAATCTAGCCTTGGTTTTCCTCTGAAAAGCAGGTAATGCACTTATTTATACTTGCACTGGATATGTGTGAAATTCCAAGATTTCCCTCAGCTATCCTGTGTCTTCCAGCAAGTTTATCAAAGGCTAAGACTTTTGATTTGTGCATTTTAACAGAGAGAAAGATCATCATTTAACAGTATTTGTCATGATACATTCTTTCTTGTGAAGACAAGAGTAGAAAAAAAATTGATTTGCTGCAAGAATAGTCAAAATAGTTTGTTAGAAAACAATTTAAAATATTTTCTTATAACTACACATTTCTTTTGTCACAGTTTTTCTTTCTTAGACTCACAACAATCCCATCTTTACCTTATAAATCTGAAAATTAGAATAACAATTTTTATAAACTTCCAGGAAAATCTTGTTATATCTTGAATAAGGGTAATTTATGGGAAGATGACTTTGTGATCTTTTTCTATATTCTATACAACAGATCTGCTTCTACTTTTACAATTAAATAAATTAACCAAATAAAAGGTCTTTAAATTTTAGTATACATAAAAATATATGGGATGCTGAGAAGTTGCTTATTCCATGTACACATTCTCTACTTCTACAAACTGTATGTGAGTACAATCTTTGCATTTTTTAACAAGCATTGCAGGTGAATCTGATACACAAAGACTTATATTGATTCAACAAATCTTTTAGCCAAAATCTCTTTTTTCTCTTTTATGTGTGGCTGTCAAAGTGCTTGAGACTTTGGGAGACACCCAAAGTCTGGAAATATATTGAACTGGATTGGCTTTTAAATTATAACTTACCTCTTCACTGATCACTTCCATGCCTAAAATAATTTCGTTTCATGTTCTGGGTTTTTGGAGCTTTTCTGACTTGCACATTTTTGCTTTATTATGTTTTTAATATTGAAGCTATAAATTATAATTTTGACCTGTGATGGCTTTCATAGAGATATTTAATGTCTCATTTGGCTATGGAACCCTACATTTTATCTTTCCAATGTCTTCTTTTCCAGTGACACTATCAAGGTTATTGGCACCTAGTGCTTTCTTTGTTATTTCTGGAGTCATGCTACTCAGGTATATTTTATTGTGGTTTTCTGTATCTTATGACTTGTTTTATCCAATCCTTCCCAAAAAGTCTTACTCGTAATAACATTGTTTATATTTACTGTCAAAATTTTTCATAAAATGTGAGTGTAACTAGCAAGATTTTGTTATGTATTTACTTTTTATAATCTGATTTCTCTTTTACATAATGCAGTTTGATAAATTTAATATGGTACTTCATTTGTATTCTAGAACTAACACCCATAGTTTATTTAATTTTAAACAGAAAGGATCACAATTTAAAGGTTTTTTTTTCCTGGTAAAGTAAGTAATTTATTGTAAGAGCAGTATATTATATATATTGAATAGGCATTTAAAAGGAAGTTATATTTGGTTACTGTCTGGACAATAGTAATGTCTCCTACCATTAGTTTGTTTGCAAAGAAAGTGGATTAACAGCATGTGAAGTTATTCATATCTCATGCCTTTATTTTTCAAAATTAACTTTAGAAGGATAATTTGCTAGAAAAGCTCAGCAGACCCTGGGAAAATTAGAGTGACCTGAGATATTAAATCTAGTGGCTTAAGATGTCGCCCTCCTATAGGAGGGATGAGACACACACAAAACTACCCATGAGCGGTATGACCACTCGCATTGTTAGAGTGTCCAGAAAATTTACCTCATGGTGAAAAGGAAAAATGCAACCACCCAGGGGCTTTCTTGAACCTGTCTCCTGCTCTCAGTGGTCACAGCCAGGTATCCTGGAGACATGGCCACAGTGCTTAGGCATTTGGGGCAAGAGTTATCCCTCTGGGAAACATGGCAATATGTATAGGGAACCATGGGAGATGAGGAGGATAGCTCTGGACTAGCAGTAACACAGCAGCCATCCAAGGGTTTAATCAGGAAAGAAAAAAGATGAGATGGTGAACTTTTAGCTTTGTTTTTTTTTGTAATCTTAACATTTTATTCCATTCCAATTAATTATTTACATTCTTATAGGTGTTTGCACCAGAATTATTATTTTAATGGCTTATTTAGTTTTATTAATTAAATTAAATAATAAAATATTAATTTAAAATTTATTTTTAGTTTATTTTTTCATTTGCATCTAGGAAATTAAATGTTAGGTATCAGGTAAGGGAATTATTTTTAAAAGCATGCATCTTTAAAATTATTTTAAAGTACATCCATACATACTCTCAGAATCATCAGCTATCACTGTATTTGTTACATTGTTCTCTGCCACCGATCATTAAAGTCATAATTAATTTTAATAGTATAAATGTGTTATTGAAGCTGTTTGTGGAAGAAATGGTCTTAGCATCATACATCTTCAGGATTTGTACACAGTTCTATTTTGCAATTTTCCAGCAAAAGTCAGTTGTTCTATGTCCTACTTCTCTCACTGAAGAATATTGACCAATGAATCTCTGTGAATATGTCAAAACTAGCTTACCCTAACTAAAAGTGCATTTTTAGAAAGAGAAAAAGACATACAATCTTCAGGAATATTACTAGGAATGAGAGTTCGTATTTGAACATTAAATACTTCTTTGGATTACATACTTTGCTCCTATTTTATAACTTCAATGCATTAAAGAACAATTCTTGCTTATTTGTACTTCAGATACTATACTAAAATTTATAAAGTATCGCAATGACAACATGACATTCAGCAGATTTGATCTGCAGCAGGTGTTGTTGTCGGGTAGTTCTTCAGAAGTCCATGCAGGGACCAAATTTAACTTTCTTACAGGATTCAGATGGAAAGAGGCTCCAAAACATTGTCACTCAAAACCTGTCAGTCAGTCAGCTACTGAGGAAGGAGAAGGGCCAATTCGTGGTGCTGTAAATTTGGGGATCTGGATGGAGACAATGACAGTTTTCACAATCTCGAGCGTGTTCTGTGTGCTGTGACTCCCAGACTGGGGGGCAGTGATGCAGCATCTCCCCAAGGCAGTTAGTTCCCTGTGGTCCTAGTAACAACTTGGGACATCTATGGTTACTCCTCATTTAGGAAAGTCTACAAAAACTCCTGAGGCTCTGATCCTGATAACGGGGAATTTTTCATTCCTAAACATTTGTGGACTCCAAATCAATCTCCCCTCATTTTATACCTCTGACCCAGGACCTTGGCTTACAGCTGAATCCAGTCTGGGCTGTCAGGACCTGACTGAAGCCAGAAGTGGTGTTTCTTATCAAAGCATGCCACACACAAACGTTTAGAAACTTTACTCTCAGGAAGTCTTCAAATACTATATTGAAACAAAATAAATGCCTCATTTTTTAACTTCAGTTATTTATTTCATATTCTGACCTCAGTAGAAACTCAAAGTAGCTGATAACTGTTGTACAATTATTTTCATGTATTTGTTTATTGTTAGCATTAGCAAATCACTACATAGTTGTCTCTTTTTTTAAATGATGAATAGTGCTGTATAGACAACCCTTTCCTGTCCTCGTTGCAGTCCAGGAAGGTTTTTATTTGTAATTTCTTGGAGAAGTTATTGGAATTCGAGTGAGTTAATTCCAACCTACCACTTCCAGTGCAACCCACAGTGAGAATGAAGATACTAAGACATAAATACTGTTGTGAGGAGCAAAGGAGTCCTAAGTCTTGCCAAGATGGTGGTTCATCGGAACAAAGGCCTTGACCCAGAGCCCTTCTCAGGTTTTATTGATTCTCCATGACAGGAGTGGCTCGGGGATGAGTGACAGTGAGAGTGGTGGGAAACACGTGACTGCCATGACTACTGTGAGCTGGGCTAGGTAGGAGGTCTGGGATCACCTCTGTGATATGCAGAGGGTGAGAAATGCAGAGAGGGCAATCTGGATAACAGAGCTGAGGTAGTATCTAATAATTTGGGGTCTGTGCCTCAGTACTGATGTATAATTCTTTTTGCCCTGGGAAGTCATAGCCTCTTTCTCAAGGCTCAGTCCCAGCTGACAGCGTGGAGCACGGCTCTCCTCTCCCGGCTCTCATCCCGCCCAGCTCAACCACACATTTGGGAAGTCACTGTGGGGGGTAACACTGACCTGTCATTCTGCTTCAGAGTTTACACATCAGCTCCTCAGCCAGCCCAATTTACATTACTTAAAGCCAATTAAAGGGACAAAGAAATAGCCTAGCCAGCTCTGTACACATCAATACATGGAGACAGGACCAGGTTTATCCAAAATGGAGATAGTTGCTTTTCTTTTTAAGAGGAATCATCCGGGTGGTTCCCCACAGTGCTGGTTCCTTTGAAAGCCATTGTCTTGAAACAAACACATTTCATTTCTGGCAGATCATCCCAGTCGTGTCTATCTGGTGGTCCAAATCCCCCTGGGCATGCAACTGTGAAGGCATGTGTTCAGAAACTGCTTATGAAACTTTTGGGAAGAAATTTACATACTCTCTCAATACTTCTACAGTGGTCAGTATATGTGTCCTCCTTCCTGGGCCGCAGGATGCCAAAACCATCGATAAATCATTAATTTGAAACATGCACAGGGGTGTTTCTTGAAGAGATCGGCACTTGAGTCAGCAGATGTGTGGCTGTCATCCAGTCTACCTACAGCCCAGTGGAGCAAGCGTGGCAAAAAGAGACACTTTTGTCTTCTTGAGTTTGTGTGTTCTTATCTTTTCAGACACAAGGGTTCCTGGTTCTTGGGCTTTGGAACTCTTGGATTTACCCTAAATAGGGCTTCCTAGTGCTCAGGCCTTCTAACCCAGATTAGTTTATGCTGCCAGCTTTTTCTAGCTCGCTATCTTACAGATGACACACGGTGGAATTCCTCAGTCTCTATGGTCAGGTAGGCTGATTCTTATAACAAGCCTCTGGCTATAGATCAATACACAGGTACATAGAACTTGCTGCTTTGCAGGACCCTGAATAATATAACTTTATTGGTTGCATCCAAACTTCAGTCCATTCAAGGATGGTCCTGGATTTTTGCAAAGACTCTTACAGTTTTTACTCCTGAATTAGGACTGCCAAAGTAAGGGTGTCTGGTTAAATCTAATTTTCACATAAACAACAGATGATTGTTTAGTATACAGATGACTCATAGATCAGCAAGTTGCTACTTATCTGAAGTTCAAATTTGACTGAGAGAACTGAGTTTTAATTTGCTCACCTCATACAGAGGAATGCTGTGGGAAGTCAAAATGTGCATGGATTTTTTGCTCTCTTTTGTGGATGGCGTTTATGAAGTGCACTGCGCACTGCCAGGCACTGATCTGTTCCCAGAGAGACAGAGATCCCACTGGCTTCAGAAGAAGCCAAGCTTTAATTCTAGGAGCTGATGAGGGAGTAAATCAATAATAATATGAGGAAGCATAGTGATAATGAAGATTTGTGTCAGGAGTGAACAAAGTAGGAATTTTTTTTTCTTTTTCGAGACAGAGTTTCACAGCCAGTCTCACAGTCTTTATGTTGCCCAGCTGGGGCTGGAACTTGTGATCCTTCTGCATCACATACTACTCTGAACTTTCCAAAAGCCAGGGTCTAAGAAGGAAGACATCCATAATGATAAAAATGTCTACTTTTCCTCAAGCTTTTCACTATTTTCATAACATCAACTGGTTCTTCCTTTCAGGGGTACCCTGGAAAGATATTCAAATGGAGAAACAGCAGAACACAGCTCTAGTCTGGCTCTAAGTTGTACCAAAACTTGGACAAGTTTCCTAACATTTCCCAGTCTTAGTTTTTCACTTGTTAAAAAATAAAAATAAAAAAACAGATCAGAGAACTGGCTAACATCTAAGGTCCCCTTAAATGGTAATTTTTTTTTCTAATTGTCCCTTTTCAATACTGAAGTGCACTTTTTAGAAAGGAAAGAACTTGTTAAATCAAATTAATCAAAACAACATTGTTATTTTGTCTAATCAAATATCAGAATACTACTAAAATAAATTTTCTATGTAATGGAATGAAATTTCAGGTATTAGAATAGATGACATTTCTGATAATTACCACATCTTTTCTCTGCACTAGGTTTATTTTATTAGGAAAATGTATCCAGCATACAACTAGTTAGGCTCTCTATAGATTCAGAAAGTACTACTTGGTTATTATAAGCTGGTGGGGGACTCACTTTGTTATTCTTGTTACAGTGCTTGTCATCATGTTTCAGACTTCAGGATTATGAATTTTTAGATAGGTTCTCTAGGCTAATTTAGGGAGGTGCAAAAAAGTAAATATCCTTCTCTAGTATGTTTTAAATGTCCATTTTAAAGTGACTCAAACTTTTCCTGGAAATTGTCTATAATTATTTATTAGATATTGTGTTAAAATATTTGAGTAATACAAAAAATAAATGGGACCCAACCATGCCTTTGGAAGATTACAGTTTGTTGTGTGAGAAACTCGACCCAAGTCAATCTCGTGTAAAATTCTTTAATTAAGAGAAGTAGCATTAAAGAAAATTTCCCATAATGGGAACCTATGGATGGAAATGGTTAACTCTTTCTGAGAGAGTTAAACAAGAATTGGGAAATCTTGAAGGAAGTTAAAGAAAATAAAATTTATTCAAGAGAAAAAGCATGTGGACAGGAATCGCTGCAGCAAAAGGAACATGAGAGAAAACAGTTTTAGAGAGGTTTGGAGGGAACAGTCATGTGCTGCCAAGAGGTTGAAGGTTTTCTCTCCTATGACAGAGTTTGGAAAGAGTAATAAAGGGAGTTCTGACAGGATTTGAGCCAGGGACAGAGGAGAATCAGAGAGAGGCCGGAGTGTTGTGCATGTTACAAAGTTTATCTTGTTTAATCCTGATTGGTCTTTCTGGTAGGTTTGACTTTCTAGCAAATGGATGAGGAAACTGAGAATTAGTGAGGTTAGTTAGTTTCTCTGAAAGGAAGGAGCTAGCTGGTGGCAGTGCTGGCCCTTGAATCTAATTGTTTGGCTCTGGATTCCAAGGCTGCCATTCTACATTTGTGCCCACTGCTGCCAAAGGGATGGTGAGTTTTTGGTGGGAAAAGTGTGAGGTCTGCTCCCAGGCTACCCAACTTTCTAAGGCTCCCTTCCAAAGATTACCCCCAGGGGACCTTCTGTGAAGACTGACAAGTACCTCATTTGGGAAGGCCCTGCCCTTCCTGCCAAACAAAGGCTTGCCAGGGCCACCCTCGGGCCTTTCATCAGGTCTGGCCGCACAGTTCACAGGCGACATGGACACACTTAATGAAATTCAAGTGAGTGTTGTTATGCAGCCCTGACAGGCCCAGTTGTGCGCGGCTGAATAATTGAGTTGTGCAGAGTTTTTTCTTTGCCTTCTTGGTGGTAGGTTTTTTTGAGGGGTGTTTTGTTTTCTTTTGGTTTCTTTTGGTTTCTAAAGATGACCCTGACACTTTCCATAAAGCTGTTTTCTGGTAGGAACGCCCTCCATCAAAGAGACACTGTCCGGTTGCCAGGCTACCGTGAGAAATTGCACGGTGAAGAGACAGTGCGGACCTTTGCCTGGAGCACCCAGCTCTGCCTGTTCAGTACAATGGTGCCTCCCAGGGACCTCACAGCTAGACCTGCACGGTGGCTCCCTGAACCCCAGACCGTCAGGCCCAAGGGCACAGCTTTGCTGGTATGAGCTCATGGAGCCCATTGAAAACAAACCACATCAGATTGTAGTGAGCGAAAGAAAGGGCCACTTACAGATGCATTGTTTAAAAATCACTTGTGATAAGCACAAGTGACACCAATTAAGCTTTATTTTTCTGATCAAGTTCTCTGCACAGCAAAGAACCATGCCAGCTGGCATAGAGAAGCCGCAAAGTCACGTGGCAGAGGACTCACTAACAGGATGGGTCGCAGGCTAGTTTTGGCTTTCAGATTTTTCATTAAATAGCCTTTTCTAGCTGTTTGGGTCTCCTCGCTTGCTGGTTTCCCTTGTAAGGTCAGTGACCATTCAGTCTTTGTATTAATTCTCAGCTTTCAATACCAATTTCCAGTATGCAGTACAAAAGATATTATGTCATAAGGCGAACATTTGAAAAAGTTCTGCTCTCCTGGGCTTGTGAGTCATTTCTTGAAAAAATGTGGACTGGTCCGATTTTCACTTTTTCACCAGTAAGCAGGGTTTTTAAAAGAGGTTTTGGCTTGAAAATACTTGACTATATTTCACAAAAGTAGGCCATGCTATGGCCCTAGTCATCAACACATTTCTAAATGAGATGTGCAAAACATAGGAAGTGTCTTCCTTTGGAAAGTTTTTTGAACTTATGGTTTCTTTTAAATTTTTCCATAGTGGTATAAAACACTTTAGTTCACGTTATGTTCATACAGATTATTTTATATTACTTTATCTGCTCTAATTCCTGTGGTATAGATGAAGGTAGACCTTGTTACCCACATTTTATACCTGATGAAGTGGGGATTCAGTAACTATCCCAAACCACATATGATCTCTGCCAAAACTAGTGTATTTTCTTTTTTTCCCCTCAAAAGCCTAATGCTGTGCTGCAGTGTGAGTGTGGTGGTGGTGCTGGGGCCTCTGGTCCTCAGTGGTTCAATTGTGCCCTCTCCTTTTTCTTAGTTTTTGACCCGGTCTCAGGAAGACCCCGGTGCTCCTGCTCTGTGCCCTGAAGACCCCTGGGCATTCTGGCTGACTCAGAAGTAGCTCAGGTTCAGTCTGTTTCCCTTTCTTCTTTAATCAGAGAAATGTCTATGAAGTTTCAGCATTCATTCAGAAAAGTATGAAGAAGTGGTTTTCAGTTCAATTAGAATATCTTCTGAAAGTTACTGGAGGATTGATGATAGCATTAATTTAAGAAAATATTTGATGAACACCTGCTATGTGCCAGATACTGCTCTGAGACCTGGAAGGCAGGCAGTGCACATGGAGTCTGTCCTTGTGGTTTGGCAGATTCCAGTTCCAAATGGGTGGGAGGTCCGGCTGCCACAGGCAGCCCGCATTGCAGTTCACATTGGGACACTTTTAAAGTAACTGCAAGTGACTTTGATGTCCCACCATTTGTGTTCAGAGTATAACACAAGACTCCTCCTCAAACCAGCAACTTTGTTTTGTTTAAAATGGTCTAGAAAGTTTTAAGATACAAAAACACAAATCTCAATTGAAATATATCATATTGGGAAATTCATATAACCTATGACACTTGGATACAAAATCCAGATGTTTATCTGACACAGTGTTAGTGTGGAAGATATTAATATTTGAAACAGGGAAGTAAATCCATGGAACTAGCTCAGCAGGCAAGAGAGGGACCACGACACCAAGGTGACTCATGAGCAGGGTTCCAAATAACAGGTTGTCAGTGCTCGTGGCTGGAGGGGTAGGGGATGGGCCAGGAGGAGCTGGGCTGCACGGTGGGAACTGGAATTGCAGCTGCTCAGTCTACTGTGAGCCCCAGACATGGTCAGAGAGGCTGCCAGGGCCAAAAGAGAGGGCAAGTGTGCACCTTCTTCCTTTCTTCAGGCCTTCAGTATTGCTGTAGTGCCTCTAACTGGCCAATTAGAAAATGAAGCCTCTGAGAACCAGGTCACAGGAATCTGACCCCTTGGGATATAGAAGAGAGCAAATAAAGACAAAAAGTGAATTTAGTAGGTGCAGACCCTGGACTAGAACACATATGGATTTTTCTTCATTAAGCATAATCTCTGTAATGAAACTGCATGGGTTCAAATCCTAGCTTGGCCACTTGTTCTTTGGGTAATGTTAGATAAATTAATTTCTCAAAGTCTCATGCTCCTCAGCCATAAAGTGAGGATCAAGTGGAAATAACATTGTATAATGTGTAAAGGTGTGGTGAGGGTCAGAAGACATATTGTAGGCAGCACATTATTATTACTGTGTGTCAGGCACTGTCACAGGTGATTAGAAACATATGTGCTCCAGAGCTGTGTATAATTTATCTGTGAAAGGAAGCATGTTGGTGAATAATATGAGGAGTATCCTTGGCATGGTGGGGGGATACTGAGTGTAAGCTAAAGATGGAACCACCCTATTTAGCTTCCAAGCTACAAACCAAAAAGGGTGGTACTATATGCAATTACTTTTAAGCATAGTTAATGTTTAAATGTCCTATGTAGATTTGTAAGAGAGTATTTTATATTTGTTGATTATAAAAATAACGATACTGATGTAAGGCATTGATAAACAGAAAAATAAAAAAAAACAGAAGCAAAAACACAACAGTATGTTACCATCTCTGGGTCACTTACCAGAATACCAATGATTATTGTTGTTGTTATATATTACAAAATTTAAAACATAACTATATATAACTTTAAATCCTGATATTTTTCATGTAATAGTCATGGTTTGCAAGAGAATAGATTTAATACAGGACACTTGAGTTTATAGGAATATCTAATAATATTCACCCAAAAAGTCAAATGCAGGAGAGTGCAAGAGGTCTGTCCTCACACCACAGACCCTAAGAATTCAGTGGAGAGCCTGGACTCCTAGGCAATGTCTCATGCAAGTCTTTATGAAGGATCTGTATTGGGAAGACCCAGAGGGCACTGGTGGAAGCCAGAAAGTCTCCACAGTGGGGTGAAAGATCTGTGCCAGCTGAGGAATTGACCCCGGAGCCAGGTAGCAATGCTCAAGTTAAAGACTAGAGCTCCCCCAAAGAGAACTGCAGCTATCCTTAATGACAGTGAGGACCTTGGTTCCTCCTCTGATAAGAACAGCTGTGTTCACATCAGGAAAGCCTGCCACAATAAAGCTTCTCATGGGAAATCAGCAGCCCACAGTCTCCTCCCATTTGTTGGCCACAATCCTCAGTTGAGTCTTCCATGCCCGGAGCTACGCTGACTGAGTTCAGCTGGGTGTTCCCACTCAGGTTGACCATTAGTTAATCTACTGTCCTGTATTAAAGGATTTCTAAAGGTTATAAGATGACTTATAGGGCAAATTTATAGTTAAATAATATTGCATTTAATGTCAACTTTAGTTTGTCAATTTTTTTGTATCGGAGTCTTTGCTATATTTTCAGTTTTTGAGTGTGAGAAGCAACGGTGGCATCGCATACTTACAAACTAGGGAAATGGAACTCGGATGGTGAAGGCCAAGTTCCCAGAAAGCAGCTAAGTGGAGTGGAGCGTGAGATAAGTAGCAGACAGGCCATTCAGAACTCAGCACAAGACCTGGTGCTAGGTCAGGGCTGGGACCGAGTATCTGCGTTGCTGGGCTGAGATGCCTGGACTGTTAGTTTTTTACAGTACAGAAAAGTGCCTGTGAAAGGATGGATACAGATGTGGCCCACTTCCTCCTCTGAGCCCCTGACCTCGGGGTAGTTTCATCCTGTACAAAGCAAACCTTTGGCCCTGAGTGGGAGGGTGGCCTGTTTGCCCAGTGCCTGCGCCAGTCCTGATAGCTAAGGTGAGACTCCTGGTCCTGAGCATCTCCATCACCTTCCCGCTCACCTCCTGCGGTCCTGTGGCTACAGGAGACAGAGCCCTGACTCACTTTCTGCCCACAGCTGAGCAACCCGGGGCGGGGGGGATGATAGAGCTCCCCACTGGCCCAGGAGCTAGTGAGTGAGACATAAATGCCAGTTGTGTGTTATTGAAGTGCTGAAGGTATTTGTTACGCAGCAGCAGTTAAACAGAACAATATCAAAGTTGCATTCCTACTACCAATGTGTAAGGTTAAAAAAATCTCACTGCAGTTTATATTCAATGACATTTCACTTTTTCTCACATTTTCATTAATCCTTTGTATTCCTTCTTTTGAGCATGTTCATTTTTGACCATTTTTTCTATTGTAGTTTCTGTTTTTCATTTGGGGGGGCTTGAAGTTTTGGTTGGTTTTGCCAATATCCTTATATATTAAAAGCACAAAAGTATTCGTTCCTTCAACAGACCAAAGTGTCAGGCATTGTCCTTATCTGTGATCCTTGTTAACAACCTTCTCCCAGATTTCTGTTTGCCTTTTAATTTGTCAGGATATGTTAGACCTCCTGGATCCATGACTAATGTTGCATTAGCCACTGTGGTTCCTTTTCCTCGTTCTCTTGCATGGGGACATGAGAAAAAAAATCTAAGGCCATAAGTTATTAATTATAATTATTAAATTATACTTAAACAATGCAGTTAAGGTCTTTATGAGAGACAAAATTAATAATTGCTATAGCTACACAGTTTGTACAGAAACTATAAGACAAAAATATTTTAAAATAACTTTTATTTTACATATTACTAGTCACAGAGTTATACAAGAGGAGAAGCATTGCAGAAGAAGGAGTGCTAGAAAAGGAGAAAATGAAGAAGAAGAGAAAGCAGTGGGGACAAAGAGAAAATCACAATCAGCTGGAGACAGAAGCGCATCAGAGGGGAGATTGGTACAGAGATACACAGCAAGGGCCTGGGATGAGAAAGCCCACCAGCATACTTACATAATCCAAATTGTGTCCTGCTTCAGTTTTTACTTCCCTAAGGAGTCTTGACAATCATGACAGTGTAAACCTTCTTAAAATATAACCATAACAAGAGAGCCCTGCTAAAAACTGTCAGTGGTTGGTTCTCAGTCAGACCTGTGCTCTTTAGTATGGTAGCCACCAACCACCTTGAAAAGTTGTTAGTACAAATCAGATAATTTGCAAAAGTAAAATGCACAGCGGGTTTTGAAAGAGGAGCCCAATCAAGGAGGAAATTCTTCAGTTGCAGAAGTTCTGACACACTTATATGCAGAAGGTAAGAAATCTGTGGAAAGAAGAGCACAGTGCTCACACTAGAAGGGGTCATCGACGGGATGAGCTCGCCGTGGAGGCAGGTGAGGACTGACAGTTCCCACCAGCATCCTCTGAGTGTCTCCTCCATACTAAGCTCCTTAAGATGTTCTTATGGGTGATGTCTCATTTAATTCTCACTGTGAGAGCAGAATTACTAATATCTTTTCAGAGGTAGTTGTGGTTTTATCATTAAGGTCATGAATTTCAAAGTCAGGCTTTCTGGGCTCAAGCTGTAGCACCACATCTAATTAGCTATGAAAGCTTAGACAAGTTTCTTACTTTCTTCAGTGTCTTTGCATCATCTATAAGACAGTATCAATCTCATAGAATTGTGAACATCAAAGTAATAACACATAAGAAATAATGACCGATGCACAGTGGATCTTTTATGGCCAAGGTGCACATCTGAGGACACTTTGACTCTCCCGGGGATGTTTGGCAATGTCTGGGCCATTTTAGATGATTATGACTCACATCTGCTACTGGCATCTAGTGGGCAAAGTCCAGAGATACTGCTAGACATTCTTCAATATACAGGGCAGTTCCTTATGACAAAAATTATCTTGCACAAATACCTGTTCAATAAGTTAGTTATTAGTAGTTATTGTTAGTTATGACTACTGATAACTTGGGAAACACTAAGTGTCAGAGGTGGTAAATAACAGAACAAGATCATCCAGCCAAGAGGAAATGACAAAATTAGGCTTTGAATGATTCTCGCTGCACATTTGGATCCAGCTCAAATGTACTTTCTACTATAACTCAGTGAGAGAGGAAATCATCTTCCCGGGTGCAACTGGGGAGCTTTGGGTCAACTCTAGAGCTACACTCCCTGAGGAAACTGGTGGTTAAGACCTCAGCGATGTACAGGTGCATCTATGTTAAATCAGCACAGTACAACAGACTTGGGAAGTTCTGTCAGAACTCACCCAATGCTCTCCCTTCCTCTTTGGGTCACTGTTCACTCCGTAATCACTGGTCTACTTCTGTAACCTCATGTCATGCTGATTTCCAATAAAAATATCATCCCACAGTGAAAAAAATATAAATGTAGAGACAAAGTTTTGTTCAAGTCTATTGAGGAGGTGTGAGTCCCTTGCAGAGACACCAGCAAACTGAGGATGCCTTTTCCTCTCACTCCAGTCTGCATGGCTTTGCTTGGGATCCCATTTGTCTCCTGCTTCATCAACTGCCACTCAAAGTACATCTGCAGTGACACCCAGACCTAGTTCTTTTATAATAATAATTACATTTATCTTAGAGATACTATCATGGTGTAGGCTTAAAACATCCCCCCAAAGTCTCATGTGTTCAGAGCTGTGACTTTTAGAAAGTGACTAAGGCACTAATCTCATCAAGGGTGCACTCAGTTCATTGATGAGTTCACCCCAAAACAGGGGACTAGGAGGGCATCACAGCCATGCTGTTCCTGCCTCAGAGCTAGTCAGTCTTGGACTGAATCTTCTGAAAGACTGATCAAATAAGCCTTTTCTCCTGCATGTTTTGTATGCCAGATAGTTTGTCCCAGCAACAGAAAGGTAACAAGTACAAATAGTATTCTCTACTAAAAGGAATAAGGACTCCTTAGAGAAGTGGCAAAAATTATACAAGATGAGCCTGGAGTATCTTTATAAGTGGCTACATGTAAAGTAATACGAAAAACCAAAACCAACAAGCAAAAGCACAGGTACCAACAACAGAAGTATAGCAAGGGACACAGGAGTCAACTGAAAGAGCACCCAATGGCCAAACCTGGGGCAACCTGAGCAAGAAAATAATGTAGTATTACATGATAATTCAAAGTCTAAAACACCTAGCTTTGAGTGTATACTAATATAAATAAGTGACTGGCAAAGTAAAGTAATGGGAGATAATAGGCATACCTCCCATGGAAAGAATTGCAAATAATTTATGTTAATACCTTCTCCTCAATGAAGAGGAGGATAAACCCCCATTTTTAAAAGTGCAGGCTATGTCTAGTGACTTCTGTCCAAAAGTACCACATGGAAAGGGGAAGAGAACCATCTAGGAAAGTAAGTACTTCATTTAGATGATCAAGGTTAACA